>JAUCMR010000071.1:636826-652262 GCA_032357425.1 Enteromius argenteus
TGTTGTTAAGTAATGTTAATGAACCTTATTGTAAAGTGTTACCATAGATTTTTTGGAAGTGTAATATTTAAACATAACGTTTCAGAAAACCAGTAATACAGAACTATGTGAAACATGGTGGAATCTTTTACATTTGCATTTATTCATTAGTTGAAAATTTTAACCAATTTACCTGTGATGTACAGTAACAATTACTAGTTTTGCATGTTAACTAGTAATGATGTATAGTAACGATTAATAGTTTTGCTTGTTAACTAGTTATGTTGTGCATTAACGATTACTAGTTTTGCATGTTAAGTAGCAAAAGTTAAAGTGAAAGTGAAGTGACTTGTGGTCAGGTATGGCGACCCGTACTTGGAATTTGTGCTCTGCATTTAACCCATCCAAGTGCACACACAGCAGTGAGAAGTGAACAACCACACACACACCATGAACACAAACCCGGAGCAGTGGGCAGCCATTAATGCGGCGCCCCGGGGAGAAGTTGGGGGAACGGTGCCTTGTTTAAGGGTCTCACCTCTTGTGCAGTAACGATTACAATTTATGCATGTTAACTAGCAATGTTGTACAGTAACGATTACTAGTTTTGCATGTTAACTAGCAATGTTGTGCAGTAACAATTACTAGTTTTGCATGTTAACTAGCAATGTTATGCAGTAACGATTACTAGTTATGCATGTTAACTAGCAATGTTGTACAGTGACAATTACTAGTTTTGCATGTTAACTAGCAATGTTGTACAGTAACGATTACTAGTTTTGCATGTTAACTAGCAATGTTGTACAGTAACAATTACTAGTTTTGCATGTTAACTAGCAATGTTGTGCAGTAACGATTACCAGTTTTGCATGTTAACTAATCATGTTGTGCAGTAATGATTACTGGTTATGCATGTTAACTAGCAATGTTGTAAAGTGATGATTACTAGTTTTGCATGTTAACTAAGTGAGATAATCACACTTACACAGAGCGTGTTTCAGAGAAGACGTCCGCATGTATGTGCATCATCAGGTCTCCGCCGGCTGTGTACTCCATCACGAAACACACGTGTTCTGACGTCTGAAAACACGCAAACAGGTTGACCAGGAACGGATGCCGTGCGCTGTTCACTGTTTCAAAGATTCGCTTCTCACACATCAAACTGGAAGAGAGTGGAGAGAGTTTAGCCTAAACAGATGAACTGTAATGTGTACGTTAGCATTTTTTTTCTTTTTGCTGGTATTATTTATGCAAGAACATTTTTGCACAATAATTCTTACTAGGAAACAATAAAAATATCGAAAAGGCAGAAAAGGGCAACGCTTTTAGTTTATTAAATATTTTATCTCGCACTAAACTTCTTCACCTTTCCACCTCGTCTCGTGCCACTATGTCCCCTTTCTTCAGCGCTTTGATGGCATACACCTTCCCTGAGCGTTTGTATTCGGACAACAGCACCTGGAAACACACACATATATCACATTTAACAGACACTTGAATCTTCATTCACACCTGGCTCTTTGCAAAAATAGTGTCTCAAATAGAGATAATTTAAAAAGAAAATACTATTATTGCTTTTGTTGTAAATGCAATGCAAAATAAGAGAAGCAAAACCACTGTTTTAAATTAGTTTTGTGTAGGACTTGCTAGCAGTGTAGAGTGTAGTAATTTGTAAAACTATATAAATTACTGAAATCTAAATGTAAATTAGAAAGTGAACTATACATATATTTATATATATATATATATATATACAAAAATGCCAAAAACATAAAATTACTAAAACTTAAAATGAAAAAGACAGCTGAAAAATCTAAAAATAAAAAACTAATTAAAACATTATCAGAAACATGACTGAGGTATATAAATAACAACGCTTGCAAAAGACAAGTCATTTTTATCCAGATAACTCTATATAAAACTATGTATAAAAATAACAACTCAGAAAGTGTGAAAATTGTGGTAAAATATGTATGCAGAATGCTACGCTCTTAGCTGAAAGCATGATCAAATTAGGCCGAATATTTAAAGCAAGCCCAGGAAAAATCAAACTAAGTGTTGGTGGATGTGTAAGACTTTGTGAATTTGTGGAGTGCCTGTGTTGATTCTGTTCAACTAGTTGCTTTGTTAATAGTTTTGCGACTGAGCATGTTCCAGGTACCTTGCCAAAATGTCCTCGGCCCAGCACTGCCATCATTCGGAAATCCTGAAGACACAGAGAGCTTTTGGATGGCCTGCACACACACACACACACACACAGAGAGACCGGGTGTAATTAAACTGAAGGGAAGAGCTGGTGTGAGGTCAGAAACAACATCACAGGCATCATGTACGTGCGAATGTGTGTGTGTTTGCTTCATGTCGTGTCTTGGCCCGCTCTGGAAAACATATTGTGTGCCGATGGGACGTGTACCTGCGCTGTGAGTTATGGGAACTGGTCCTGACAGCCTTTTCCGGAGGCGCGGGATCAGGAGGAGAGACCGGCTCGGACACTGGGCCAATGTCCACCTGAGAAACAGATTATTAGTATTACCAACAGATTATTATGAAATAATCGTTTCCTTTTTACTATATTTATTTATTGCTATATCTCATTATATACAGCTTAGCTGCAATTGCTTTGGCAGAGTACAAATGTACAGTTCATGCAAATAAACACATCGCAATTACATCCGAGACATTTCATACTTTGTAAATTATACATTAACAAAAAAATTAAAATAAAAAGGGATAGAGTGTTATTAATTTTAATGGTGCTGCTAAATTTAAAAAAACACAATAGAAAAGGTAAAATTACATATTAAAGAAATTGTAAATAATTCAAATAAAATAAAATGAAATAAAACCAGTGTTGTTATTAAGTTTACAAATGTTATTAATTTCTATGATGCTGTTACACTTAAAAGACAACGTGTACAATGTCAAATAACATATAAATTTTTTTTTTATTGTTATTAAGAATATATTAATTTCTATAAAGACATTTTTTATTGTTATTAAGAATATATTAATTTCTATGGTGCCGCAACAGACAAAAGATAAAATATTAAATTATATAATAAAGAAATGTGTTTGCATCTTAAAATAGAATTATATATATATATAAGTTTAAACATAACTGTCTAAATAAATAACAACATTGTAAACTTCAAAACAGCACTGATTTTATTTATTCATATGGTGCAGCTATGCTTAAAAGACAATTAAATAAAAAATAGTTATAAAATATCAAATACTATATTAAAGTTTGTTAGCATTTAAGTGAAAATAAATCTAATTAAATGTGTTTCAACAAGTAAATAAATAAAAATTATAAAAGTTTTGTTATGAAGTTTGTAAAATGTAATTTATATTGCTTTTACACTCAAAAGACAGAAGATAAAGTCATTAATAAACTAAAGTCTCTGAGGTTTACCGTGTTTGACGTCTGTGTGTTTTTCCTTGTCACAGATGGAGGAGAGTCGTCGTCCAGCTGGATCTTCTGGATGGAAATCTCACTGCGAGGAAAGTGCAGAGTTCATGACGTGGGTTGGGACAAACGTCAGGTGACCAGGCTTGTGTGTGCGGTGTGTTATAGTACCTGCTGTGGTGTGTGTTGCTGTGGTGTGTGAAGCTGGGTATGGAGGAGCTCAAGGGAATGGCGTTCTTCAGCAGACGAACCCACGTCGCCATGTCCACGTTCATCTGTTTGGCTCGCAGGAATGCTTTACCTGAGCAAACAAGCATACAGGAACTCACTTACAATATTATATCAGTTTTTGTGGCGACTACAATAGATTTACTCAGGCTTGTTATTACAAAAAATAGTTTTTATCATTTAAGTACATTTTACATAATGGAAGTATAACTTTTTGTTTTTGCGTATACATCTACATCAAACTTCATACAAAATATCAAAGTGCATCCTTTACTGCTATCAGCATTCAGTATCTTTTTCCCAGCATGCACTGCTAACAGACAGTGGATGTGATTTACCCTGCTGTTTGGAAAACACCTTCCTCTGCCGCTGTAGACGTGGACCTCGCTCTATCACAGGGTTGAAGAACATCACCTGTGACACACAAGAGTTTCATTACAGAGTATCGTCCAAAGCATGAGGCCAATAAAAGAAGCTTTAAGTGCAAAATTAAGTTGAAAAAATGGGAATAAAGAAATTAAGATGTAATATGTAATAGTAAATAACATTATTTGAATTTTTTACTTGTAATATAAAATAAATACTTATTTTTATATTATGCTTTTAAAATAATAATAAAAATGCTATTTTCATTATTCATATTTTATTTTATTTATATCATTTAATAGCAATACAAACAAGCACAACAAACAAGGAATAATTTTTAAAATGCATTTTTAAATCTAACACAATGTTTTTTAAATCTGAAAATTTGCCATTTATTTATTGCATTCAAAAATGTTATTAATTAATTGATTATTAAGCAAACTTTTTTTTTTTTTGTGTAGTGCATCACTACTGGTACTTTTGTCATTGTTTTGATGTAAACACCACTAAAAAGGCCAAAAATTGCGTTCAGAAAAGATTTCCCAGCCATGTTTGCCCTGTTTGTGTGTATGTGTGTGTTAGTACCTCGGCAAGCAGCAGTCCCTGAGGTTCGAGCTCCAGGTGTATTCGGTGTCTCTGGTTGTCCAGAAAGTCCTCTAGCTTCAGGTACTTGAGCGCACAAAGTGAGCGATAATCCCTCCAGTACACCGCGATCTCCATCTCTCTGGACTGAAGCAGTAGATCAGCTGAGTGTCTGAGCATGTGTGTGTGTGTGTGTGTGTGTGCTACTCACTCTCTCCAGCTCCAGAGTGAAGGTCTGATCCCAGGTCTGTTCACCAACACTCTTCCAGCACGTCTGTCCCACCACACAGTTCTCTAGCTTCAACACGGCGCTCACCTCCGCTAAACACACACCAAAAACACACACTGCAATCAACAAAACACTGTACTTACAGGCTTATATCATGGGAACAATATGTTTCTGCACTTTGGACATGAGCTTAATATGTACTATGTGACAAAACCTTAAACTAGTAAGTTCAAAAGGTTTGTTCAAATAAAAACTGCAAAAATTACCCACTTTATTAATATAAGGATGTCACAGCTGAGAGCTCATCAACATTATGATTTTATTTTTTTGGGGGGGGGGGGGGATATCTTGTGCATTAAGTTGATGAAAACTAAAATAAAAACAGTAAAATAATATACAACTTAAAATAACTGTTTTCTATGTTAAAATGTCTTTAACTTTTCTTGATTATTTTCAGTGTTGAAAACAGTTGTGCTGCCAAATTGTTTTTTGAAATCGTGATATATTTTATTTTTCAGGATTCTTTGATGAACCAAAAGGTTAAAAACAACATTTATTTAAAATGGAAATCTATTGTAACTTTACTGTCACTTTTGATCAGTTTGAATGCATCCTCGATTTACAGAAGTATGAATTTCTTTTAAAAGCCCCATCCATGTGTCAGAAGAGGATTAAACACTCACAGGACAGCTCTTCGCTCTTGCTGGGAATCTTCAGGCTGAAGCTGCTGTTTCTGCTGCTCAGAGTGAGTTTGAAGGGTCGGCCGTCTCCGGGACTGTGAGGTAAAACCAGCGGAGACGCACGATTGCGGCCCGGGACCACCTCCAGCAAGCCCATGCACCCCAGCAGACGGACCTGTAGCGTCCCTGAGCGGGACAGACACGTCACAGCATGAGCACGGGACAGTTACATGACATTTAGGTGATGACTCTCTAAGACATGTGAAATACAAACACGATCATATCATCCTAAATGTAAAAAATAATTAAATAAATAAAAAATAAAGAAATTAAATTGCATTAAAAAAAAAAGCATGAAGCCTACAGCATTTTGGGACAAGAAGCAGTTTGTTTGCATTGTGAGAATTTATCCCTCATTCTCAATTCTGTTCAAAGTCTGGTCTTTTCATTTCCACCATTAAGAATAATTCTAGTACTACCACAGTGTATAAACACATGCATTTATTCATCAGAATTGTAGTCTGTTTTATTATAGCTATTTTGGTTTTATCGCTGCTGTCATGAAACTGATCATTTTTCACATTACAGTAATTACAACTGTATAAAATGTGTAAAATGTTGAATTAAAAAAATAATATAAAAAAGAAATAAAAAGCTAATAATCATATATAATAATAATTTAATATCTTATTCATTTTTATTAATAATAAAATGTATAAAAACATATTAATTTATTTCTAATATTTTTCTATATATTGTAATGTTTTATTGAAATTTTATTAAAGCTTTATATAAATATATATATTTTTTTTACATTTTGTGTAAAAATGTTTAAATATTTTTAAAGCAAAATATTTTTTCTTTTACAATATCATTATATCGTAATCAACTAAGAATGAGATTTTCACATTACTGTATTAGATGTAGGGTTAAAATTTGTTAATGATATTTTACACTCATAAATTAATATATAGTACATATAATACATAGATATTTTATTTTAGATGCATTTTATGTTTCTGAATAATATTTTAAAGCAAAGGTTTTTTTCTACCGGTGAGCGGCGAGGGTTTGCTGAGGGTGCTGTACTGATTGTGGACGTAGGGGGTGCTGTGACGGGAGCTGAAGGCCGAGGACGAGGCCAACACTAACTCCTCCTTGATCAGACACACTTTAGGATGATCTTCCGGCAGACTGACCAAACGCTGCTCCAAGGACACCCGCAGAAGATCCAGGCGCTGGGACGCTTCGCTGAGACGAGACTGAGCCTAGAACACAAACAAAACCCTTCACCCTCGTTCCCCCGACTCAAACAAACGCCAGCTTCTGTGTGTAATCTGTGTCAGGTGTGAGTGTGTTTCTCACACCTCAGCGATGGCCTTCTTGTCCTGTGCTTTTCCAGCTCCCAGAAGCCTCAGCATGTTTTTGGCGCCCTCGGCCATGGCATGTTCAACACGGTAATGATGCCAGAGCTCCTCGATGCGGAGTTCCACCCCACACAGATCCGGCTTACCTGCAGAGACACACGGACACACGGACACACACGCGTGTTAGAGCCTGCTGGGTGATGCTGTTAATAGAAACACACACTATCACAAGACCTCTGCCACTGAGTGGAAATCTGTAGTGAGCTTGTGTTGGATTTATGATTGTAATTAGCAATACTTAACATTTGATACAACTTTGAATAAAATGAAATGTTACTCTGGCAACTAATTTAAATAAAATGAGTTCAAGTTGAAGAATAGAACTGTCTGTACATGGAAATACTGAAATAAAATATACTATAAATATATATGATATAATATATGTATAGACATTAAATAAAATAAACATAATTTGACATTAAATAAGATCAAATGTAAACATTTTATTTCAATTAGTTTAATTTAAAGAACTAAAATGTGCAAAATGGAAAACTAAAATGAAAAAATAAAATAAAAAAATAAACAACAGAATCTGATAAAAAGCACACTACAACTTAAATACATTATATATTGTAAACTTATTTTATTTCAATTAATTGCCACAGCAACATTTAGCATTTTCATTAAGTTTACGTTGAACAGAAATTGCAAAAACTCAAAAATCTCAGCTGAAATGAAAATGAAAACATATTTAAAAATAACAACAACAAAAAAAAAAAAAAATACGTAAACTTAATTTAAACATAAAATTAATGTTAACTGAACAATAAAAAAACAAATGAAAACTTGTTTTAAAAATTTGAAATTTTTTTTAAAAAAACATATTAGTAATAATAAAAACATAAACATAACATTTTTTTAAAAGTTAAGATGAAACAGTACTTGCATGTAAATATTAATAAATAAAATAATTAATAACAGTAGGTTAGACGTGGACCTCCTTACTAACCCGCTACCTGAAGAACAGACCCTTTCACACGCTCACAAACCTGCAGGTTATGTTCAGAATGATAAACTACTGCTATATACTATACATAACACATAACTACAATATAATATTGTATTCTTGTATATCTTGTCGACATGCTGCTATGTCTATAGCTGCCAAAAAGTGCAGTAAACAGCCAGAGAGCAGTGCAAGAAATGCAATGCGCTTGATCTCACTTTCCATTTCTAAAGTGATGAACCAGAAGTGACGTGAACCGTAATTTCTAGCACTTTAGCTCTCAGAATCAACCATATGAAGATTCGAACTGACAGGACAAGATCTCATGGACATGATGTTTCTCTAACCTTAAACAGGACTCTGGAGGAACAGAATTATCACCAAATTAAACAAAACAGCTGTTATTGATCAAGAATTATCAAGAGAAACTGATAGAGAGGACTGTCCTCAGATCCCCTCACAGGATGTCAATCATCATTCCCCGAGCGGCCCGGCAGTGGACTCTGATGGCTGAAGGGTGGAGAGGCATTAATAAATCTATTCTTAACCAGCCGCTGCCGTCCAGCCCCAGGACACATGAGACTTCTGCGCCCAAACACACCCTTAGAGTCCATTAGAGCCGCACGCTCCAGCTCCGTCCATTTCCTCCCTCCCTCCAGCTCTCATCTCTCTGTTTACATCTCACGTCTTTCTCTAAATCTGACTCTGTTACTCTCTATCAATGAAGGCTTTGAGAAACAGCTTCATTAAGGGATAGTACATCCAAACATTTTCATGCAGCTCTTTTCTGTACAAGCTCCAAAAAGCACAGGTAAGCAGTACTATAGTATGCTAAAAGTATCAGCCCACACAAATTATGCACTATATAATAAGTCTTCTGAAATCATTGTGTAAGAAACAGACCCAAACTCATTATTGACTGGAAGTCTTCCTTTATGAATAAAAATTCTGGATTTGCATTTGCAAAAACGTTTGTGTTCCTCAAGTTTAAAAGACTGCACTGACACTATCGATGTTATAAAGCTGTCTTAATAACTTAATTACCTTGGATTTTAGTGCTTTATGATATTTTGACATTTGATAGATGTAGTCACTATGAACTGTAACTGTATAGTAAAGATGTTGTTCTTCATAATTTCCCCTTTTGTGTTCGTCTAAACAGATAAACAGCAGTCTAGAAAGACAGACAGTCTTCCGTCACTTGCCAAATTTAGACTGCTTGATGAGATTGCAGACTGACAGACTGGTTTTCAAAACTTATGGGTTTGCATACTCACCATATATGAAATATTACACTGGATGCAAATCATTTTAGTAGCCTTATATAACTACTACTGAGTGAACCCGAGCTGCAGTTTGGAAAAATCTACTGCAGAAGAAGTCTGACTATGTGAGATGAGACTCCCTCCAGAGAGGCTAACAGAGAAAAGTGATGTTAAAGGATCTTTACACTGTGTTTAAGCCATTAAAGAGCTTTATGATCATGTTAAGCTGATAAACACTCATTTGTTGGAGCGAGACGAACAGAACGTGTCTGTAGAAGTGAGACATACCCTGATTGTCGTCTGTCTGTTCGGTGGCCTGCATGGCTTTACGAATCTGCATACGGATGATGTCGATCTTCGTCTTACTGTCCTGCAGCATCTGCTGAGCTGACTGAAGCAGCTTTTTATCCTGGAGCACAGAAAGATGGACAGATGGAAACATGAAGGTAAAATCTCAGATAGATAGATAGATAGATAGATAGATAGACATCAAGACAGACAGTCAAATGGATAGACATCCAGATAGACAATCACATAGAAAGACAGACAGTCACATAGGTAGACTACCAGACAGACAGACAAGGATTTATAGATAATCAGTTAGAAAGACAGATAGATAGACACCCAGATATACAGACAGACGGATATAGACATTCCCCAATATACTTCAAACGATTCTCTTTTTTCGTTCTTCGTTTGAGGGCAAAAAGAATTTCAAAAAGCCCTACTGGAGGCGGGGTTTAGATCAATGTAAAAATGACTAGGCAGTCAGACGTAAACCCTCAAAGAGATAGAGAGACATTCAGTGCACATTTAGTACCTTGGTAACCCCATTGGCATAGATGGGGATCATGTTCTCTGCTCCCTGTTTGACCTTCAGTTCGATGTTGAGCTGTCGCTCCAGAGCTTTAATCCTGTCCTGATTGGCTGAGGAGCGACCTGACGTCCCGACAGACTGAAGGTCATCTGTGGGTCAAAGACAGTGTCACACATTCATCTGGGGAAGCAGACTTACGAGGACTGTAAATACATATACACATCAACAAATCACATCATCCCTGAAGATGTATATTCACTCATCAGTAATGATGAACTTTACATCGAACCCAAATTTCTTACATGTTTTCTTAAAGGGACAGTTTCTCTCAAAAATGAAAGTTCTGTCATTAATTACTCACCCTCATGTAGTTCCAAAGCTGTAAGACTGTCGTTCATCTTTGAAACAAATAAAAAGGATAATTCACCCAAAAATGAAAAATGTTTATCTGCTGACCCCCAGGGCATCCAAGATGTAGGTGACTTTGTTTCTTCACTAGAACCGAAACAAGGATTTTTAACTCAAACTGTTGCAGTCTGTCAGTCATATAATGGAAGTCAATGGGCACCAATTGTTCCAAAGCTCTGAGAGTCAAAAAAAAACATACACAGATGAAACCAAACCCTACGGCTCGTGAAGATACATTGAGGTGTTAAGACACCTTTTTATTCTGCAAAGGCCGATCGCTTTGTGTTTTAACACCTCAATGTATTGTCATGAGACGTAGGGTTTAATTTGGTTTTGTCTGTTTATTTTTTTTTTGACTCTCAGAGCTTTGGAACGTTTGGTTGCCATCGACTTGCATTGTATGACTGACAGACTGCAGTGGTTTGAGTTAAAATCATGATCAAGGTCCAGAAACATACCAAGGACATCAAAAAATAAATATAGCTTATCCGAGAATATACGAATGTCTAACAGGTTTGGAACAGCATGACGGTGAGTAATTAAAGACAGAATTTTAATTTTTGTGAGCTATCTCTTTAAAGGTAAGATAATAATGGTGACCCCTGACCTTTGCTGTCATCGTGACCCTTGACCACGATGTGGGCATCCAGCTCTTGCAGCTGAGCGTGGAGCAAGTCCAGTTTGCGGCTGGAGCTGCGTAACTGGCTCTCCACCTGCTGGGCATTGCGTTTGTCGGTGGTGGCCCGTCGCAGGTTCTCTGCACCTGCTTTTATCTTCAGCTCCTTCCGGATCTCCCTCCGGATCCATTCTCGCTGCCCGTCCAACCGCTGCTGCACGCAGGAGTCTGAGAAATCTGAGTTCTGGTCCAGTCCCAGCTGCTCCAGGACGGAAAAACCATCTGAATCCTGGGAAAAACAGGAGGCGTAATGGTTCAGTGCTAGCAGACTGAGGTTATATATTACAGAATGATCTGAATTTCCATCCATTTATAACGATGGTTTCACAGAAATGACTTTGAAAGAAAAGTGGAATAATCAGTTCTGCCTGTGAGTATCTAGTTTGAGTTCCTCAAAAAAAAAAAGTCATGTATTAAGGACACAGATCTTTCAGTACGCATTACACTGTTTCTCGGTGGACTGATATAAACCAGTGCACGTAGATTTCAAAAGAGATGTCTGAGACTCTTAACAGATCTGGGGTCAGTGAAGGCGCTCTGCTGTACATTGATTCAATACGACCATAAATAACTCCCTCACAGCGGGACATAAACACACCACCTGCTCTTAGACCAAACACACTGACGTCTCAAACCTCGACCGATTCTGAGCGAGAAATCTTGAGATTGTCACTCATTAGATCAAGTGTCTGTATCTGCACTGCTTTTTTAGTGCATGTATAAAGCCTGAACTAAAATATTTGGCATCGATACATATTTCAGTGAACCTGAAACGTTTGTCGACTGAGCAAGCATCGGTTTCTTGAATAACTTCAATTACAGCGAGGCTTTACAGAGGATTTAATACGGTTTGAGTGAAATGAAGTGCTTTTAATAGTTTTTTTGCAGCTGTAATTGAAACTAGTTTTGTAGTGTTTTGTTAGAGATGAGTCAGCAGTGGTGTGAGGAGAATCAAAGGGCAGCGCTGCGGTTCAGAGCTCATACAGAGGAAGTCAACAACATCAAGAGAAACCTTATCATCATGGATAATGTTGACTCGCATACAGAAGTTCTCTTATGCTCTTTGTTTTGTTGGCCAACATGGACACAAGAGACAAACCCACAGACTGAGCTGAACTGTAATCAAACATCAGCCGGTTGAAATATAACACACTTGAGCAGTTCACACAGCCATTTAAAGACTAAACACACGTCTGACAGTGTAAATAGAGCAGGTACCAGACTCAAGACACCGCAGAGACTTTTAGCCGTGTTATATTTCAGCTGACAGTGAGCGAACTGCACATATGAACATTGTGACTCAAAAAGGAAGTTCTGCCATGAGCAGTTCACTTACAAAGCGCACAGGAAAAGTCACTTCAGTATAACACATGAAGCGTAGGAAAGAAAAAAATCCCAACAGAAAAAAATCCCACTTCAGTGGAGTTTTGCTGACGTCTCTTGCTTTTCAAATGTTTCTTCTTTTAAAAAAGACCCAATTAATCTCACATTCATCTCCTCTAAAGTTTCTGAAAAGTCTGCATCAAAAGTCAGAGATCTCAATGTGTACACATAAACAAATTTCTCATCAAATAGATTTGATCTGTTACACCAATTGTTGTCAGTATATATTCTTATTTGATGACAGCTAGTGACTCATTTGGGTCACATGAATCCTATGCATTTACAAAAAATACTCATTCCTGATCTATTGCTAAAGATCCATCAGATCATGCCTCTAGTGGCAAAAATTTGATTTGTATACTTTGCACTTTCTCATCCTCCACATCAATCCATCTCATTCATCAGCCACCTTCACACAGAGACACGTTCAGCATCCAATCATTTATTCAGAAAAAGAAGACAATCAAGTCCAGGCCTAATTTTATCGCTATATCTTGTTTCACTCAGAAACACGTCACAGTACGGAAGTCGGAAGCTCTGAGCAACATTAGTTTCACTACAAACATGGTTCAAAATCACCAGAAACAGAAAACTAAAACAGCTATGAACCAGAATCATAATGATCTTCAGCTCACAAAGGTTTAGTTCAGGCCTTAAAGGCATAATTAAGTCAAAAATATCAATGCTGTTATCATTAATCATACTCATGTTGCTTCAAACCTTTTAGACTTAAGTATAAAACTAATAAGATATTCAAATAAATGCATGTTTTTTTGTTTTTTGCTTTTTCTTATTGAAAGTCAATGGAGCCCATATAAATATAATATGTGTATTTATGTTTCAAGGTCCCATTATTTGGCATTGGTTAATGCATTAACAGTGAGCAATACATTTGTTAATCTTTGGTAACTTAAGTTGATAAAAATACAACTATTAATCCATATTAGCTCAGATCCATTAAATAATATAAACAGATACAATTTTTGATTTTTGTAAATGTTGAAATCAAGTACCTGACAGTAAAAGATTAATAATAGCTTCAAAAGTATATATCATTGTTAGCTAACTAAAGTTAACAAATAGAAGTCTTACCCTTAAAAAACAGAAATATTAAATACTAATAAACTAACTCAAACTATTAATACCACAACAATAGTATAATAAAGATACTGAAGTAACTCCATTGTTCTTTAAAATATCTTCAAATCAATTGCTACAGGTTAGTAAAGACTTGAGTCGACCAGGATTTGAGCTCCTACCACATGCTCGGCCTCCACTGAGCTGGAGAGAGACTCCTCCAGCGAACAATCTCCAGCGTCTCCTTCACTGTCCATCACCTCCTCTCCTCTCAGATCAAACACACTTCTGTCTGTTATTAGAGCCACTGACACCACATACTGCGATGGCTTCCGCTCAGAGAGAACGACAGCAACAGCTTCCTGTTAATCTCTACATGACACACAAGAGATGACTGCTGTTTGCACAGAAACACACACACACACACGTGGATAGTTCGCTTTTGAAATCTCTCAACCAACTTCCTGCTCAGAGACGAGCTCTGCAGCCTGGCACATGTCTGTGTGTTTTAATATGGCATTTGCAAACTCTTGTGACTGCTCTGAACCAAAGAGGAAATGAAACCATCCAACAAAAGAAAAACTTACAAGTGCATCATACAAACACTGTCTTAAATTCACTGCAACTGACTTTTCTTATGATTATGATTTCAAGTCAATCCAAGATGTAGAATAGTTTGTTTCTTCATCAGATTTGGAGAGATGTAGCATTACATCACTCAGTAATGGGTGCCGTCAGAATGAGAGTTCAAACAGATGATAAAAACATCACAATAATCCACACCACTCCTGTCCATCAGTTAACGTCTTTAGAAGTGAAAAGCTGTGTGTTTGTAAGAAACTATACATCATTAAGATGCTTTAAACTTTGCTACAAATATGAGTCAAAATACAAGTCCTGTATCCATAAAATTCTTTCCTCCAGTCAATCTCCTCAGGAGAGAAATACACAGATCAAGGACTGTTTAAGCAAAAACAGCTCTGAACAAATGTGAGATGAAAACAGGGGATGCGGTTTTTCACTGGAGGAAGTGTTAGTATGAATTATGGACTCTATTTTTAAGCAATGGCTTGAAGTTAAAACGTCTTAATGACGGATCTGTTTCTTACAAACATGCAGCGTCTGGCTTCATAAGACATTAATTGGTGGACAGAAGTGGTGTGGATTATTGTGATGTTTTTATCAGACTCTCATTCTGACGGCACCCATTCACTGCAGAGCAAGTTATGCTATATTTTTCCAAATCTGATGAAGAAACAAACTCATCGACATCTTCATGTACACTATCATTTTTGAGTGAAATGCTCCTCTAATGTGTGTGTTTTTCCATATAAAGTCACTGGAGTTGTGGTCTCTTTAGATGGTTCTGGCTGCAACATCTAATGACGCAAAGAAGAGAAGTGAGTTATTACTGTATCAGGCTGTTCTAAAGAAAGAGATCTATGTTCTGAATATAAACACCGTCTAATTTATGATCAGCACTGTAATGTCATGCATCTTTCATCTCAGGTCCAAATTTGACCAGGTTAAACTGAGCGGCTGCATTCTGAAATGACAGTGGAAACTGTCCCATGATGCTTCACAGGGTCTGTAAGGCTCCGCCCATGAGGCCCTGCCCACATATCAGACTGACAACGTAACGCTCAGGTATTCCGGTCGGGAACGTTTCCCAGAAGCCATCTGACTGCTGTGTTTACAGACAACACAAGTTCACATATCTGAAAAACAGCCGGAGCGAGGCAAAGCCACTGAGGTACTTTTAAAAGAAACATTCCTATGTAGAATTTAACACTTTCACACAAATTTACATTTGAAAATGATTACAGTTAACCTATAATTGAATTTTGAAATCTGGCTAGAATATATATATATATATATATATATATACATATTATTGTTCAAATGTCATTATATTTCCCCCCTGAGCTCAAATTATTATTAAAATGTACTTAAAATAGGACCTG
>JAUCMR010000071.1:661211-715632 GCA_032357425.1 Enteromius argenteus
CGAATTGATTTGTAACAAAAGGGTGTAAAAGTTAATATCTCAGATTTTAGCATATTTACTTTAGTTTTCCTCATAGTATCGGCATTTTTGGCAAATTGCATGGAAAGCAGTGGGGGGTCAATTTGATCAGATTTTCAACACCCAGAAGATTAAGCTAATGCTCAATAGTGGCTCTTGTGGCAACACTTGAACGCCACATGTACCTGCATTTTAAACTGCACACAAAATACAACCAAGACAAAATAAAACCAAGCCAAATGCATTTGCAAGCATCTTGAATAGAGTGTGTTTTCTATCTCTGACCATCATTTCAGTTTAACATTTGTGCTGAAACATTAAAAACGAGTCTAAAACCTTACTGGTAGACGTCCTGACAGAGAACAGCTGAGCCAGCCAGCTGATACAGTTTCTCGTCTACGGTACAGCAAGATGGGCTCAAAAAAAGCTGTTTAATTTTTAATTCTTCCCTGGACAGAGCTGAAACATCAATGTTACACAGGGCCCTGATTTTCTCTCGCATTTAGCAGTGAGAGTCTCACACTAGGGTTCCTCTTTCAGCGTGCATGTGTGGGATATTTAGATCTGTTTTGTGAACTATTGCCATTATGAAAGTACTATAAATCAGGGATTCTCATTCTAGAGGTCATTTAATTTAACAGCAACTAAAAAAGCGTATGCCCCTATAAACAAGAATGCCAACAAATGTGTGCATCTATCTAGTACAGGTTTATTTGTCTACATTATAGTGCAATAGCATCGAAATGACCTTATGTATAAAAATTAATAAATGATAAGAAACTTAACTAATTTTCCTCATCTGATCACACCCTAACGGTTCATATTTGAGGCTTGCATAACAGCGCCTGATGACCATGATAAAGAAGACAACAGACAGTCCAACATCTGCAAAACACCAGAGTGAAACCAATTCAATTAATGCCCAGATATTCTCCAGAAGCTCCTCAGACATGCTGGCAGGCCGTCGTTGTTTCGGTTACATTTACAGGAATCATGTAAACAAGACTGAAACACTGTGTACTTTAAAGAACAAACCTGCTGAGATAGCCAATTTACCCTACATTACACCAGCAACAAGATTACACTAAAGTCCAAATGCTAAATAAGAGAAATGCTCTTCACAGAGCTCATTATATAATCACAACACTGTAGTAAATCCTCAAAAAGGGTGACCGTCCGAGGGCACCTCACGTCCACCTGCTTCTGTTCAACTCCTTTTTACAGTCTATAATCCAAGACGAGAACACTAAAGATAAATATATGGTCTGTCTATGAAGCGCACTGCAGTTTTGCAAAATAAACCTACTGGAGTAAAAAAGTGGGATAATATAGGCTAACCCAGTCTTCGCCCCCTATACTAGGGTAGTAAGATATATCGAGTTAATTCTATCTGTTTAGTGTCTAAGAAGTATTCAGGTAGACAGCACGCATTCACACAAAGACTAATAAAGAATAGATCATGTGAAGTGCATTATGGCTCATTCATGGGAGCGACAGATGGTCTAAACTTACACGCATGGAGCCGGTTTTGTTGACGGCCATCTCAGGTGACAGGGAGCGGAGATGCCGATGCTTCTCACCTGAGCAGCTTCAGTTTCACTCTAACGACGCGTCATAACTGCAGCGGAGCGTTAAATACCCGACGCGGCGATGAAGCAGACGCGGTGAACTGCGTCCTGTTGCCCTGCTTCGCTCGATCATAAAGATCAAATCCACGGGGCCATTTCTGTGTGTCGTGAACTCCCTTGATGAAGAGGAATTAGTTTTATTTGTCGCCCGGTTCAGGCTGGATCGCGTTCATGAATGTGTAGCATAATGAATAAAGGGAAAGTGTGTTCCAAGCGTCTGGGACAGATATTCATCCCCGGTATATTAAAGTTCAAAACCAGACCCTAAAGTGCATCTCCGGACGATCAAATCCAAATTGACTGAGCGATCCCGGTCTGGTTCAGAGGTTCACCAGGAGCGTCCTGCCGCCGTCATTCTGTGATGAGACTAATGCACGCGCAGTACCGTCACCCGGTGATCTAGAGCTCCGGTTGCACGCGCCCTGGCGCTCGACCAGCCGCCTGCGCGCAACTGAGCGCGGTCATGTGATGGACGTTTGTGTCTGCCGTAGAACACCACTTACTTTAATCGTCTTAAAACACGAGTTGAGCTTATTACGAAGTGAAACTCACACTGATGGCCTTAAACCCCCGACAATTAAAGAACAGTTATAGAGAATTATGAAGTCATTGGTAATTACCTGATAGCACATGTACATCACGAAGACGTCTAACGTATGCTTTTTACACATGCATATTACATCTGCTGCAATACGTATTTTTTTCAGTGTTTACTCATATGCAGGGCGTTTAAAACTGACACTTTAAAAAATCTGTCAGATGTTTGTACATAGCAGATGCTTTCCAGATCAAGCGATCTTTAACAAACATCTTGCAGACATGTGTGCTAACCAGGTAATATACCGGCAATATGTTCCCCCTAACATATATAGCCTATAAACATGGCCTATATTCTATATAGTGTTTTATTTTTGTAACTTTATATAGACAGTTGTCAGTAGACTTTAGTCAGTTGCCTGTAATGCCCTATTACTGTTATTGCATGCTTTTTTTTCTTTACGCAACTCCTTGTAACCAATGGACTGTAACGAATTTGTACGAATAAACGGTTTGGGTTCTTGTTGGAAAATGCGCCCCCTTGTGGATCATATTGACTACCGTCGTCGTAAGTTTTTTTTTACAGCATCAGTACACATTTTTACACATCTTCAATTATTATTTCCCTGCTGAAAAAATACAATAGACACCATCATAAAATTTGTTATGGTTTACTGGTTATAATGGGTTACTGGTATTTGGTTAATGGAAATTGTAATAGACCCTATGGGTTTCTGCTGGTAATTAGAATGGTGGCTTGTTAAAACCAAGCTTGTTAAAACCACTAAAAAAACAAAAAACCAAAAAACACTTTTTATTTTTTATTTATTCTTTTACTTGTTAAAAGTTGGTGGTTGGTAATATTTGTTTCTGGGATGGTTTCTATTTGTTTTATTCTTTTTTTTCCCCCAGGGTTGCATACATGAATTATATTTAATAGCAGATAATACAGTCAAAATAATCTTTATTTGAGGAGTCAGATTTAAAATTAACAGTTTAAAAACTAATAAAATAAATAGGTAGCTCAAACTGAAACATGTAGGCCTATGCTTGAATAAATAAATGTAGCTATAATTGTAATAAGCATAAATGTTAATACATATGTTCAAAACATTAAATAGTATATAACTATATAAAATACATCAAACATGGCTGAGTGAATAATTAGCACTAAGAGCAGTGATTGGTGCTGATTGGCGCGCGCGGGCTTATAAGAACACGGTAAATCGAGAACTGTAGATTTGCTAAAAGTAGGATTTCTTTTTTATTTTTTAGGATGTTTTCTTTCTCCAAATGGGGTATTTAGGTCCACAGTGAAGTTTCGTTCATATTGTAGCATTGTAGCCATCACACCAGCCAGCAAAGGCGTTTGAGAAAGGTATGCTAATTCTATCTTAGCTGCACACACTGCAGGCACAAATTACAGAATTAGCGTAAATCTCTTATGATTGTTATAAATAGATATGTTTTGTTAGTTATACGAAGTATTTAACCTGTAAATGTTGCATAGCCAAATATCATTCACTGCAATATGGTCATGACACACAAGTCTGACATGACACAGGCCAAGATGGGGAAAAACACTAAGCTAAACCTTTAACAATGATAGCTTTTACAGAACGAGTGGTTTGACTGTTCTTTTGAGTAGTATGATTTATGAAGGACTACTGTACTCACTTGCATCAGGTCACAGATAGATGGAGCTGGAGGACGAACAGAGAGCACGTACGAAAAGATTACATGGAAATACTGGCAGAGTACGTTAAACGTTTTATTCTGTCTTTTAAATTAATCAGTCTGCAGCTAATTACTTAATAAATTATAGTATAGTATATACATGTATGTGCACATGGTTCCACTTCTCCTCTGACCTCCATTTTTAATCCTTAATTGTTTAAAATACCACAATAAATATGTTAAGAAAATATGTGGTTATCTAATTCATCTATCATTGTTGCACTTATGATTTTAAAGGAAACTACAACCATTTCCTATAAAAAATGTTTAACACACCAATACAACATTAGTACAACTGCCCCCGGTAATTGTTTACATTAAAAAAAGGAAACAAGTATTGAGGAAAGGAAAAAAAGAATAAAGGACATTTAACTGGTGGCTACATAATATCTTCCTAAATATAATATCATGTAAATATGTAGTATAATGGTTGAACAAATAGGTTAGTCTTAAGAACCATTTCATCATTTTTTATGATGCCTCACCTGTAGATGGCACTACTGCAACAGGTCAATACCCCAAATATTTTTGTTTCTAAAAGTGAATACAATATACATAAACAAAAATGAACAAAAGCTAAGAAATTGGAAAATTAAAAATAAAGTGCTGTAGAAAATATAACACAAATATTAATTTAATACTAATAGTAACTTTTGTCAGCAGGCACACACTCCATCAGACACTATATATCTAACTCTGTATAAAAACACACCCTCCACAGCATTCCAGGAAAATCAGATTGATGGTATTGACAGCAAACAGCTCATTTACTAAAGCTTTTAGACTTTCGTAGAGAACATAGTCTTCCTCATATACTTTCCAACCCTCCTTTCCCCCCCTCATGTGTCTTTTAGACACATCCTTTTTTCCTAGTTGCCATGACATCATCAGTATCCCAGGAAACCCATTGAAACAAGAAGGACCCAGGAAATGAGGTAATGGTTCAGGAATGTCGGGAGAGAAGAGTTCCCCCACAGCAAACAGAGCAGCTCTGTCTGAAGCCATGCATGAGGTCAACAGTCCTTAGACTACAACAAAACATTACCCTTAACCCAACAGAATGGATGACCTGATAATACCTGATAATGTATAATTGCCATTATAACGGAGACAAACAGAAAGTTAAGTCTAAATATGACCATTTGGCAAATGTAGTCATATACTGTAGGTTATAGAGGACCAAAAATGGCTGTTCGGCAATAAGAGCTTCAATAGGCTTTGAGGGTAACCTGCTGGGCCTTCCATCAATAGTTAAAGTCAGCATAATTGATTGAAAAAGTGTCCATTTTGCACCAAACTGACATTAGACCTGAATGTAAGTATACAGTCAATATTTAGGAACTTTTCCCTTATTGAAACCAATAACCACTCTTAAATTACTGTTATTAAAGGCAATATTACTTACAGTAGTTGCTCAAATTCATTTTCAATCATTTCCCCAATACTAAACATTTTCAGACTCTTCCTAATCAAGCACCCCTGGATCAACTCATCAGAAAACGCTTTTCTAGCCAAGATGTTTTTGTCTTGTTTCCAGACAAAATATCTAGAAATTCTTAAATCAAGGAGGATTTTTGAGACAAGAAAACAAATATTAGTTCAAAATTAAGTGAGTTTTTACTTGAAACAAGCAAAATAATCTTGTCTTCTTGCTTAAAATATGATTATTTTACTTATTCTAAGCAGAAAAATTACTAAATTAAGGCTAGAAAAGCATTTTTTTTTGCAGAGTACAAGACTGGATGGATGGATTAGAAAAGGTAGATGGGCAAAAATTTGGGAAACATTGTCCTAAAACAATGACAGATTAGCTATTTGGCTGTTGTTAGACTAATTACCTAAAAACCCACATAAGCTAAAACAAAAGTAATTTCAAAGGTATAGCAGATTTTTACATTTTGATGGAAGATAAAATCAGCATTTTCTCTTTCACAATCATTTACAGTATGACTAAGAACAAAGTAAATATAGTTTTCTTGTTGACTAAGTTGTCAGAATTCTACAGAAAGTCATTAATAAAATACTATTAATCCATAAATATGTGTAGATTTAATGTTTAAATATGTTTGAGGAAGAGAAATTATAGGGATTACTTAAAGAGACCCAGCTGTCTTCAGGAAGGTGCTCGAAATGACTGCAATCTTAATGGATGAGTACACATGAAGCCCGATTAGAAGGCTTATGGGATACATTGGTAAAATGCAGGTGCGGCTTTTGTATATTTTAGTGTTTCAGTAATATACTGTAGAGGTGCCCAATCCTGATCCTGGTGATCAACTGTCCTGCAAAGTTTAGCTCCAACTTAGCAAACACACCTGAAGCAACTAATTAAGGTTTTCAGGATCGCTTGAAAATTAAAGGCAGGTGTGTTTGATTAGAGTTGGAGCTGAACTTTGCAGGCCAGTCGATTGCCAGGAGCAGGAGTGAGTCACTCCCCCCCGACATAATAGTTTGGAATGAAGGATTAATGTTATATTATTACTGCACATGCTGGGTTTAATGGTGCTCAGACACTCAGTGATGTGTCTCCAGTTCCACCACGGTCCAGTCGCCCTGTGGCGAACTGTCCTGGCTGCTGGGGGAGTAACTGCTGACAGAGGCCACGGTTGCGGTGGAGCAGTCGAAGTGGGACATGACGTGTGGCCATAGGCTGCTCTCTAGGGGGCTGAGGATGCCCCCTCCTTGCCCAGGTAGGTACAGGAGCGGTTGGCAGCCATCCTCCCCAGCCAGAAGCAAAGCCTGGTTAATCAGCTGCTGGACCATGTCCAGTTTTGTGTTCCAGTCCAGCTCCTGCGGAGGCGGTCGCCGGAGGTTTCCGTTGGTTGGGATGGAATGGCTTATCTGGTTGGGGGAACCTTGGTTGCCGGTGGATTTGTTCTCTGCATCCTCCTCTTCCTCCTCGCTGGTCTCCATGGCCTCATAGATGGTGCAGAGTCCAGATGAGGGTGACAGGAGACATGGCTGCCCTTTCACCTGCTGTTTGAGTCTCTGTTGCTGCTCCATCTCAAGCTGCCGCTGCAGGAGCTGTCGGCGGAGGCGGTGTTCCTGCTGCTGCTGTTGCAGTCGCAACTGAAGCAGCTCTCGACGCTGCCTCTCCAGTGCCCTCTGCTGCTCTTGCCGCTGCCTTTCTTCCTCCAGACACAGCCATTGCAGCCGTTCCTGTTCCTGGCGTTGCCGGATGTGCCTCAACTGCAGCTGGTGCTGCTCTAGCCGTCGCAGCTGCACATTAGGCATCAATGGAGGCGGAGGGACCCTTGGAGGAGCATCCACATGTTGAACGCTGATGCGAGGCAGTGGCTGCTGTAGCTGCCTGTGAGTGTTCGGCAGGGGAGCAAGGTAGTTATTGTCATTCAGCTCTTGGGTTAGCCTTGGATAGTTACCATTCTCCTGTTGGCTCAGTGAAAGCTGGTGCTCACCAGTCTGTATAGTGTTTCCGGATTTCCCTGTGGACAGTCAAGAGCACTTGCAATATGTGTTTACTGACAGAGGCATTCGTTATGAAGAAGGGTGTGACCCAACAGGAACGAAGGAAAAGCACAGACAGAAAGAGGAACATGCAGACGATAAATGAAATCATAAACCAAAGAACAAATCAGACAAAACTCTTAATGAATACAGGAATCGGGTTTTCCCACACATCTGTCCTGTAAAAACATGGTGTAACATGTAAAAAAACTTTGCGTAACGAATATTCTGAGTTTAATAGATGTTAAGCTCCATCTTTTGCATCTGTAGTGTGCTGTTGATTATGCTAAAAAAAAAGTTGTTTCAAAACAAAAAAGTATGTGGAAGCTGTGGAAAGAGCTTGTATTTAACTTAGAATATTCCTTTCAAGTAATATTCAGTATATTTTTTCACCAGAATATTTCAGAAAATATTTGAACAAATTCAGATAAAAAATGTTTGATTTCGCTAAATGATACATAAATACATTCATCCAAAAAATTACTGATTACCTAACTTCCGAAAAGTTACAAGCGATTTTTTTTTTTTTTTTTTTTGAAGAGAACGTACTTTATCTGCCACATATAGAGTTCAGACAAATGACCTGAAAAAGATATGCTTCAAAGCACAGACAAGGAGATAAACCAACATTCTTTACATTAAGGTTAAGTTGCACTTAACCTCCACCTCCAGATATTTTTGATGTAAAATGACTATTTTTGATGGCAGGTGAGTGAAAAAAAGGAAGTGAGAGGAGATGAGATTCCATACTGAGAAGAGGAAAAAGAAAAAAAGAAGACTCCCTAATACACCCGCACTAACTAAATTAACATTCAGGGAGGATTTGGAATTTGTGTTTACGCTTTAATGTATATTGAGGAAAACAGGCATTTCTTGAAACCCACTAACCAATTCCTTAAGATACCATGCAACCTTGTTGTGCTGGGCTTTCAGGGTGGGGTCCTGTTGTTGGGTTTAGGGGGCATGACATGCTTTAGTAGAAGGGGATCATAGCCCCATGAGCACTGGCTGTCATTTCATCAAAAATACATCTGGAACAAACACCATTTCAGCATATATCCATTTCCTGTTCAAAATCAAATACCATAGGAACACTCAGATAAAATCATCATGCCACTCAAAATAAAAAAACAAACGGGAACAGACAGCCTTGCATTGATGTTTAATGGAATTTTGGGAAAAACCTTTTAGTTATCGTGAATCATTAATGTCCAACATCCCTGGATCATATCTGGATTCATAGCAAGATTATAACAATTTCTTAATTAGTTGCACATGCACTTCCAATTCTTGTAGAAATGTCCCAGTACTCACAGAAACTGACCTGTGAGCATCATTTTAAGATTTACAAATGCAGGAAAACACTTCAATCTCCATAAACAGAAATAGTTAGTCTGTTCCGAAATACAAATGTTTAACAACTGTAAATGAAAGAATCCATGTCAATTTGAGCCCAGTACTTTAAAACACTTAAGTTACGTGCCAATGAGAATCTATGTTATCCTTCACAAAAAATGTGCAGCAAAAGCTGAAAACTAATGAAAGACAACCAAAAATGAAGTATGACCTGCCATCTAACACACATTCACCTCCCTATGTCAAACACTGTGAACGTGAAAAGCTTCTGAAGAATATCTAACCTGTATTTAATACTAAAACAGTTAGTGCTGGAACACGTTTTAAAAGAGAAAGCTGAAATAAGTTTCAAAAGAGAGTAAAGCTACTTTTACAGTGCAGGAAAACGGATGTGTGTACAAACATTAAGGTAAGACAGGGATCTTAACAAATCAAATAAAAACAAGAAGAAAAAAAAAACAAAGTATAAAAAAATTGACATTTGATTGGTAAAAACAGTAGGATAAATACAAAGGTAGTTGGAGTCCACCAAGTGTGTTTATTTTTTTTTTTATTTTGCATTTTTGTCCTTTTATTAAAGGACATCAACTTAACTTAGTCTAACATTGCAGGTTCAGGGGTGCCATGAAACGCAGTGTTATTTAAAAAGTACATTCTAATAGAAAATGAGAATAGCTACTGTACATACAGAAGTTTAAGCCATACAATCATAACCATCACCGTGGTAATAGAAGAACAGAGAGCAGCTCAGACAAAGCTATAATCCCTCACCTGATGGCTCCCCTTTTTCTTCCCCCTTCTATCACATATTTTTATTCATTTCTTTGCTTGTTAACCCCACATTTGGAAGAAATGAAGGACACAGGGTAGGAGCGTGGGGTTTGGGGTAGACAAGGTGCATTCCAAAAGAGGCTTTATACATTACCTGCCAGAAAGTTATCAGTCTTATCACATATAGCAGAGTAGTACGGTGGTTGGCCATCAGAATCATCCCCATGTTGGGGTGAGAGGTGCATGGGGGACTCGGGATCCATTTCCTCCATTGCGCCTGGGTCTGTCTTACTGCACAGCATGTAGTGCTCATCAAACCCAGCATCCCTCTCTGTGGGCTCGCTGATAGGCAGCAAATCCACTGGGCAGCCCAACAAGTCATCACTGTAGGCGGTTGCTGCTGGGAGGGTTAGCTCCTTGATAAAAGAGGGATCCTTGGCCTCTTCTGGAAGCTGCTCTTCATTCTCCAGGCTAAAGATGCCTGGACTCTTTCCACAGCTCTCAGCCATAGAGTGGGCATTGGAGATGGATGCGGAACAGTCGAAACCGTAGGAGGCCACAGAGTTGGCTGACTGAGGCGTATCGCCATCTTCCTCTCCAATATGTTCAGGAGCCTCATCATCTTCCTCTAGGGCAACAAGGTTGTGAGGATCTGCGGAGTTGTCATCAACCGCAAGATCAGGATCATTGATTTGCATCTCACCCTCTGTATCGCTGGCCTCATCACCGGAGGTTGATGGTGATGATGGTACAGAGGCTGGTGCTGTTGCGGCATCACCCAGTACTTCATCAGCCGGCAGCGTTTCTGCCTCTTCCTCCTCCCCATCACCTCGCTCAAGGTGAATACCAAGGTCCTGCTCTATGTCTGCTTGAATGGCAGGGACTGGTGTCTGCAGCTTGTCTGATCGGGATTCTACACCTGAGCTGCTGTCATAATCTCGAAGTTCTTCAGGTGTGCTGGTCTCACTGCTGCTGTGGGCAGCCAGGGCTGTTCCACTGAGGGTGCTGGACTGGGACATTCCAATGGCAGGAGGAGCCAAGATACCTGACTCCACTGGTACTGAGCTCCCGGTCTCCTCTTGGAGGTCAGGCTGGGGTTCTGAGGCCTGAATCAGGGGTGGACTCATATCCAGAAAAGCCTCAGCTGGGGATTTGGGGGGTGTATCTGGTTCAGCTGAGAATGTGGTAGTTGTGTCTGCATGGGTTGGGAATTTGGTGAGTGCGTCTGGATCTTGAACTCTTGAAGCTGACAGGTTTGATTCAGACAGGATGGAAGAAGGCTGGGCCCAGGGATCAGAGAATGGATTGGAATTACACCATGCTGCTGTCAAAGGCATAGATGTTGCTGGAGCAGTGTGACCAAAGCTGTCGAGATCTAGATGACTCTCCTCTCTGTAATCTTCGTCATCTTCGTCTTCATCTTCATCTTTCTTACCATCATTTCTACTAACCCCAGGTGCACACTCATCCATGCCCCTGTGGACCATCTCTACATCTTCTTCTTCTTCCTCCAAGTCTTTCTGTTGTTTGTGATGTTCATCATCATGCTCTAATTCTAGTTCCATGTCTTTCTTCAGATGATCTTCTTCTTCATCCTCTTCTTCATCTTCACTACCAAATGACTGGATTCCAGGAGGCCCTGTGAATGGCTGTTCCCTGTCTGTCTCAGTCATGATGAAATCACCTGTCTCTTTAGCACTGCAGCTGTCTTCAGCATTAAAAGGAGATGTCACTTCTGAGTCATGTTTGTTACTGCTGTACATGTCATCTGACTGCATTATACCCCAATCAGAGCTGGCAAAATCTGCCACCCCCTTTTTAAGGTCAACTTCTTTCTCTGTTTGAGGCACTGATTCCTTTATGCCAAACTCTTTTACCTCTTCTTCTTCCTCCTCCTCCTCTTTCTCTTCCTCCTCCTCCTCTTCCTCATCATCATTGTCTTCATTAATCTCTTCTTCAGCTTTCTCTACCGCCTCTTCTCGTTCTTGCAAGGGGGAGACAGGAACAGCATTTTTGATGTGACCGCCACCATTGGAGCTCATCAGATCAAAGTCTTCAATCACATTCTCAGCTGCAGAGGGCATCTGTGTGTCATCCTGATCTTTTTCGTCGTCATCCTCCTCACTTTCTTCATTGTGCTGTCTTTCCGCATCCTGCTTCTCTTTCTCTATGGTCGCAGAACTGGGGTACAGTGAAGAACTCTGTACCCATGATTCAGTTGGATCCTGCAAGCCCAGGAAGGGAGCTGAGCTTGGGAGCTCAACTGGCATGGATGGTGGGCCAGTGGGAGAGGATGGTGGGGACAGTACTGTGGTTCCCAGAGGAGATGCAACAGGCACTGGCTCCTCCAGACTGACTGATTCTATTTCAGCAACCAGCTGAGACATGGCATTGTCATCTTTATAAGTGTCCAAGCTCTGGGGGGCATCCTGGGCATAGACGAGCTCCACCTCATCAGAGGTAGGAGAGGTAGGAGAAATAACAGGTGTAATGGTATCCTCAGGTTCCTCTTCAAAGGCTTGAGAAGTGACTGGTGAAGCATTTTCTACACATGCCTCATAAGAGGTAGGGGGGATGAAAGATGCAGTTGTTTCTTCAGATGCTTTACCAAAGGCAGGAGGAATGACAGGGGAAGTGGATTCTTCACGTGCCTCATAAGTGGTAGGGGGAATGACAGCTGTTGTTACATCTTCAGGTGTTTCTTCAAAAGCAGCAGAAATTACAGGTGAAACAGTTTCTTCTCGTGCCTCATAAGAAGTAGGAGGAATGACAGATGTAGTTACATCTTCAGGATTTTCTTCATGAAGAAAGACAGGTGAAAGAGTTTCTTCTCGTGCCTCATAGGAGGTAGGAGGAATGGCATATGTAGTAACATCGTCAGGTGTTTCTTCATAAGGAATGACAGGTGAAACAGTTTCTTCTCGTGCCTCATAAGAGGTAGGAGAAATGGCAGATGTAGTTACATCTTCAGGTGTTTCTTCATAAGGAATGACAGGTGAAACAGTTTCTTCTCGTCCCTCATAAGAGGTAGGAGGAATGACAGGTGTAGCTACTTCTTCAGGTGTTTCTTCAGAAGAAATTACAGGTGAAACAGTTTCCTCTTGTACCTCATCAGAGGTTGGGGGAATGACAGACATAAGTGTGTCCTCAGGTGTTTCTTCAGGCCTGAAAGGTGTAACAGAGTCTTCAGGGGTTTCCTCAGCGACATGAGTGACAGGTATAACTTTGTATTCAGGTGCTTCCATAGTGGTAGTGACATTTGTGGCCATTTCTTTAGAATCCTCTTTAGAGTCCTCAAAGGAAGCAGAAATTAGAGTTGTAAATGAGTCTTCTAATTTCACCTCAGAGGCAGCAGGATTGACCTGGGTAAACAAGTCCTCAGGTGCTTCTTCAGTGGCGGCAGGAACACAAGCTGTAGCCTTGTAGTCTTCAGGTGCTATCTCAGAGGTCACCACAGAAACAACAGCAGCGGCTGCAGTAGTAGCTGCAACCACAGCTGGTACCACATCCTTTTTCTCAGCCTCTTTGGCTGCTGCGTCTGCAGGCTGGGAGGCTTTTGGGCCACCCTTCAACGACATTGGAGTGCTACTGCCAACTGCCTTCTTTGGGCTGCTTGTCTTAGCGCTGGACTTGCTGCCTGTGGTTTTGGGGCTAGCGCTAACCTCCTTGGAGGGTGTTGCTTTGCTCTCCTTGGGTTTACTAGTCTTAACGTCTGCCACCTTGCTGGGGGCGGTGGATTTTTTTAAGGCTGATTCTGCCTTGACAGTGGAGGCTGTCTTGGGGGTGTCAGACTTGGTGGTCTTGGTTGTTGCTGGCCGGGTAAGCGGAGAAGAAGTGGGCTTCTTGGCTGCTGGAGTAGATGGCTGCTTACTGACATCTAATGAAAAGAGAACATATAATTTCAACTCAGCATCACAGCTTCAAATAGAAAAGTATCTAATTATTAATTATTATCATTAATAAGCAACTAAATACTGTAAACTGAATATAAATATTTTATGAAAATTCAGCACTACAATGGAAAATATGTAAAATTACTTTATGTAAAATATCAGTATTACAACACAATATTACTGTTACAACAGTTACACGTGAACTACATTCATGCAATTATTGAATTCCATGAGGTACCCACCTTTCTTGACAGGTGTTGTGGTCTTAGGAGTGGGAATGCGGGCAGCAGAGGGCGCTGTGGTTTTAGCAGGAGAAGGTTTAGCAGTAGTAGATGGTGTCTTGGGTGTAGCAGTACTTGGCCTGGATGCGACTGTAGATGTCTTACTGGCAGCTGTTGGTGTCCCAGGCTTGGGGGCAGCAGGAGAAGAACGGGCAGCAGGAACAGGGCCAGCAGACCTACACATAGCAGATGTGACAAGAAATAGAGAAATCATTAGAGAGGTCAATAGGCATTTTTAGGTCTGGCTGCTTCTAGATTGCACAACTCTGCTGTAGGAGACTTCCGTTGAGGTTTTAAGTCCAGCTAGGACAAGGACCTCCTGCATTTAAAAGGCAGTAGAATACCGGAAGAAAAGAACACACAGAAATGTTCTAATATTCTGACTTCTGACATTTTAGTCATTGGTGATGGATCATAAATCCCATTTAAAGCAGTGATTCATGAGTCAAAGCTCTGATTAGTCACAGCACAGAAGGCCTGAGGGACAGACAGGTAGCTCAAGAGCAAAACACGGGTTATGTTAATACTAGCAAAAACATTCTTTTCAAGGAATCCTGTCCCCCCCAGTTATCTACCCATAATGCCTTCTATCCTGGGGTGCCTGACTGATAATACACGTGATCTGTCCTGATGTATTATCTGTCTACTCTGGTCTGGTATGAGCCTAGCTTAGCACACGGTAGTGACTCAGTACATGTCCAGGTCAAGTCTGAGTAAGCTAACCTAGATCCTGTGGGCCCGGCAGGAGCTTCTGATTTCATCTGCCTACGCTTCACTGCATGTGTCTCTCCTGTTCTAAATAAAGAGCTGGAGAGCACAAGGAGAAGACACAGTGAGCGCTGTGTAAATCTTTCATTGTGTTGAGTAAAAATAACCATGCAAATCCCACTTGGGCAAATAGCATGGATCTTGCTAAAACACATGCTCCGTAAGTTCCACATTTCGTCTCGGCAAAGTCCGTGCGGGATGGGCAGGGAAGAGATTCTACAAAACTGTGGCGTCCTACATAAAGAGTATCAGGTGAGAGAGAGAGAGAGATCCAGCAGTGACGCTTCTGGAACAAAAAGGGCAAGTCTATAAACAGATAAACCTGACAGAGAAAACCACACATGAATTAATGCAGTGGTGTGTTGTAGCTCCTAGGCCTAGTTTCATTTTACAAAAACACCTACTTAAGCACACAACCTGGATTAGGACATTAGTCTTTGAGCCAACTTGATAATTAGACTTGTGTAAGTTCATGGAAAAACTGTCTGACTCAAGTCTTTGCACTTCTTTTTTTTAACCACATCTTAAGATCTAACATTAAAGGATGCATATATACTATAAAATATTTTATATTATGTTGATGGCATTATAAAATCTAAACCATTATCATTAATAGGATGAGCTATAACCCAATATTTCACCTGGATTATTTATATTTTTCTTCCTCACCACATGACCTGATTTTACCAATGTCAAAAAGTAATGGTGACATGCAGCAAGGGACAATTAAGGAGTAAACCAGAATTAGGAAGAAAGTAAGTAGCGACATTACAGATTATTGGAAATAAACCCACATTTTTGTTGTTCCTAGGATACAGATTTGCATTATAATTCAGCCTTGAAATGAAAGCATGCTATTAGATGATAAGAAGAAACTGAGAGCAATAGAGAGGGAGAGCGAATGAGAGGTTCTATAAAAGTGTTCATCTTAATCTTAAACATAAAACCGATATGAATAATCTACAGTGACAGGACGACTCAGTATAGAAAGCGAGCACACAGAGATTAGCACAAGCATTGTTCTTCTGGAACATGAGGGACAGAGAGCGAGTTAAAGTGAGTGTGAGAGACAAAGAGAAACAAAAACCTCTTTCAATGAGGTCATACAGTGACCAGGTGCCATCAAGCTCCAAAAAGGGCACAATAAACAAACAAAATGACTTGTGGTAAATTAATAGAACACTGGTGATACATTATTGTCCTTGCAAAAATGTAGCCTTTGTCAAAGAACTTTTGCAGAATATAGAAAGTGGTATGGTCAAAGTCATTACTTTTTGAGTGAACTATTCCTCTTATAGAGAAAAACACAGAAACAAACAAACAACAAGCCATAACGCTGCAAGCCAATAATCTTTCTGTCAGATCTGTGCCAGATTTGGGGGCAACAATAATGCACATTAAAACCCAAAAACGCACTGAAGCTTAAAAACAACCCAAGCACATTTACACATGTGCATTTTCTTTAAGTGCTTCAAGCAAACAGCACGCCATTCAAGCATTTTATAGATAGCTCTTTGATGTTTTGTGAGCAATAGAAAAGCCTGCGGCCTGATTGGCTAATAAACACTGCTTAACTTGCCATTACATTTGTGAGTGGCAAAACTTCCCCTGAAGCCACAGCAGCAAAGAGGAAGACGACCTCCTCCTGAGCCAGCGACTGGCAGACTATGGCTGACGTGATTTTAATAAGGCACACTGGCCTGAAGGGACTCTTTAACCTCAATAACGAGGTTCATGTCCCTTCAGGATGAATCCTAATGCATTGGTTAAGCTGTAATTCAGCAGCATTTGATGAAATTGCGTCTACCTGCTGGCTCTCACCTGCATGTAAATTCCCTGCGTTAGGCCAACAGTCGTTTATCTGAATGAGATTTGATTTATGTACTTTTCCTCAACAGCCAAATTTTTTAATGTCAAGTGATTTCTTGGCTCTTGTGTCAAATTAAAGATGGATAATTGGACAATGCATGGACCTGCACCCATTTTGTGCCCTAGGGAAAAGACTAAAAATACCCAGAGCGGATTTATATATTATAAACCAATGTAAATAGAAAAGGCCATTTTAGTTCTGCTTGTGTGTTCCCTAAAGTAAAGTCATATGGATTTGGAATTACATTAATTAAAATAAATGATTACAGACATTTTTATCATGGGGGAAACTATATATTCTTTTCGGTTTTCAGATTTCAAGGAAATAAAACAATAACCATCAAAAGGCCACAGCCAAAGTGGATAGTGAAGACAAATGTGCATGTCCAAAGTAAATCCATTCAAACTTCAGGATTGGGACACTAGCGAACATGCACAGCCTATGAAAATGTGACAAGAGAGAAACACATGAAGCACTGCAGCAAAATCAGAATCACTGAAGTGTTATAAACCATCCATCAACTTGGCTGTTGGGAAACACACACGCTCCATTTAGAGATTAGATGCAGTGGCTGCAATAAAACATCTCTCTGGAGGACTGAACTCTACCATGACCTAATGAACGAGAGAAAGCGGGACATTAAGATACAAAAAGCAATTCATTTATGAGAAATGACTGATGATTTAGCGTTGGGTGCTGGGCACACCCTTTACTGACCAGCCCTTATTGTTCTTACATCAGTATGACGTAATCATCGACAGGAAAAAGCTCACTGCACTAAGAATTTAATCAAAATGATTTAAAATAATTCATATTTTTGGCCAGTTCGGGCTTGCTAGCACAAAATGCACAGCAACTGCAATTATGCAGATTTGATTTAAAGCTTTTGGTTGCAAACATGCACCATTAATGGCAAAGGCATGTTTTATTTATTTAAAATCCAGTAGGTTCATTTGAAGCAGAATTCACTGCAGTACGCTGTCTACTGCTGAAGGCAGGACACACACATGGTTGTGATGTGTATATGCACATTACACAAACACTCTTCACATGCACACAAATGTGAAGAAAAAAATGTGCCGCACCCAAAACTGAGTCATTTTTTTACTGTACTATGCAGCAAATGTTAAATAAATGCATTGATATGAAAATTCAGATAACTGCAAATTTTACTCCTGCACTAATTGGATGACAAGTGGCCTTTTCTCTGCTGTTTGGTGTTTGAGCTTTAAATCGTAATGAGCCAGAAGCAGAAAACAAAGGCTCAGGGATGCCCCAGATTATCTTTTCTAAACCAAGTGCTTGAATATACTGCAGTGCTAATAGTGTCGAATGTGTTTCTTTTTCAAGCAGTGTGTAACGTTGTCTGTGTGCAGGACAGCAGCTTTCCTACTCCAAACACCATTAATCAGGAAATAAACTTCCTGTTCAGCTGCATGACGTGGGAGGAGATATGCTACATGTCATGGCAGAGCTCTGTTTGGACTTTTCTAACATGGACTAAATAACAACTTCATTTTTTTTTTTTTGCCTATTTGTCTTTTGTTGCCTTTGCCAGGTTACTCTTAAAGTCTTTTTTATTGCTACTAAGCAGCACTTAATCACAGAGCGTCTTGGAACAAGAACCAAAAACGATGAGAGAAAGAACTTTGACAGGCCAGCTTTTGTCCATTTTAGCACTGGAAGACACACAGAATTGAAATCATCAATGTCTGTCGTTATCTAAAGAGATCAGCAAAAATGTATGTTTGTGGGACCAAATATCACATGTTCTCAAAATGTTCACAAACTCATGCAAACATTTCTGCCCCACCCTCGCATAACGTCATGAGTCTGAGCTCATTTACATGCCTCAGGATGTACCTCTATAAACAAGTAACAAAAAACTTCACTGTTCATGGTTGACTGCAAACATCTCAAATCGGCTCCTGCAAGCTCTATGTTGTGATTCCCAGCGTGACTCAGATTGTCTCCCTGTACGATAACCATCCTAACATCTCTCTGCATCTGTCCTGGATATCCAGAAATCGGCATTATATCAGCATGTCGCTGTGTGAAAATACTGTAGGGGCTGTTGAGACTGTTGGTCCACTTGTGGAGACTTTCTAAACTCTCTCACATCGGGGAGAACTTTTTTTTCTGAGAGGAAAGCAACTTAAACTCAGTGGTGAGAGTCTAAACTCTCTCCCACTGGGAAAAGAGTTTTTTCACATTTTTTTTTTTGTAATCAGGAATTTTAGGACTGTGCCAGCTAATTTCCTGGCAAATAAAACTCTTTCCCTTTCAGACTTAGAATTGATGCCTAATGCTTTAAGTATTTAGTAAAGTAGTGATTGTCTCTGAGAGATGTGGACTGCAATGTGAGATAATGCCTGAAGAACAATGTAGAAGAATGAGCTACTGAAATGGCCCACATTACCATACCAAGTCTGAGGGCTCTGTTTGTGACATTCCTAAACAGTGAGCTCACCTGGTTGTCTTGGCGACAGGTGTCTTATCGGGTTTGGTAGAGCCAGTGGTGCTGGTCTTAGTGGTGGGCGCAGTGGAGGGTCTTGTAGCTGGAGCTGGAAGATGGTGTGAAGAGTGTTTAAGATCATTAAAACATGAAGACAAATACAGGCAGTTCATCTGAAATTTTATTAATATGCTACATCAGAATTTCTCTCATGGATGTCTAAAGAAGTTGGAGACCCCTGTCCTAATTGAACTAATCCTGTAATGTAGTGGTTCCCAACCACTCTTCTGAAGACTTGCAAAATGTGCAGTGTTGAGGTGGGAGCCACTGCTGTAATAAATAAGCTCAGATGAGGCTTTTGACTTACCTGTAGTTTTTGGTTTAGACTTGAGACCATTGGCTGGCGCAGCGGAGGCTTTCTTGATGGCCTGTGCTGCCACTGTTGTTTTCACGCCATTGGCTGGAGCAGTGGCAGGTCTCGCCGTCCCCACCGGCTTTTTCTCAGCTACCTTGGTTGGGGTCTTGGTTGTGGGTGCAGAAGTAACTGTTTTTTTAGGAGCAGCAGCGGTCAAGGTTTTCTTCTCCAGGCCTGCTGTGGTGGTCTTTTTGGTGACGCCATTAGCTTGCGACTTCTGTGCCCCGTTTGTCAGGCGGCTTTGGCCAGTGGTGGGACGGGAGCTGGTTGTGGATGCCTTGGTTCCAGCACTGGTTGTCTTTGTTTTGGCAGGAGCCTTCGTCTTAGCTTTGGGATCCACTGGCTTGTCCTTTCCGGTCTTGTTGGTTGCCTCTGTTTGCTGTTGTTCACCTTCTGTTTGTGCCTGGTCCTGAGCTTCGCCTGCTGGCGCCACCTCGACCGCAGGACCTGCGTTTAATGCTTCCATTGGCTCCACTGCTGCCATGTCAACACCATCCGGTTTCATCTTGTCCTAGTCCTGGAGGTCCGTCTCAGCAGAAGAGGAATCGGGAACCCAGGACTCAGTCCACTAGTTGAAGTCTACTGCTATCAGACGGTTATGGCAGACCTGAAAACAAGAGCAACAACAGTTGTAGTCTGATCCGAGACCTCAGACAATAAACAAACAACAAGTCTGAACAAGAGAGAAGTCTGTACCCCCTATCACTGGCAGACAGACCTAAGAGAACAATCAGATAAAGAACCAGGTCTTAGAGAAACTGGCTAAAAAAGAGATTAGGAATGAAGTAAAGAGCGTGCTGTGCCAAGACAAAACAACAGCTGATTCAGAGCTCAGAGCTTGTGGATTTGTTTAAACTGTAACCAAACTGAATTAAAGCCACACAAGAAGTTGTTGCCAGCTATTAGGAGTGATGGTTGGTGTAAGATTACAGTTGTAATTAATACAGTTTTACAGATTAAAATGCAGTTTTTCACTTGGCAAGACATCTATCATAAGATTATTTTGGTGCAATTTCATGTGTTAAAAAATCTCTTGGTTTTTAAAACCCTTTGGGGGAATTTCTAATTGCTAACTACTAGCAAAGCAGCAATGCCAGATGCATTACCCAAAATGCCTTACTGGAGCAGATGTTGTTTGCATGATTTAAGAGCATTGGCTCCACAGCAAAGTTCATACAGTGGAAGAGGCCAACGAGAGGAAGTGGCTTGGCTCAAGGGAGCATGGGAAAAAATAAAGTCGGTCAACAAACATTGTAAACGCGCACTCATAAAGCAGACGTCAGTGTCACTGGACACCTCATCCACATTATATTCCAGAGCAAAATCTCCCTGAGTCTGTCTGAGGTCGACATTTATTCATCCACCCCTCGGACTCATTCTGCCCATTACAAAATCTCCTCAGTCCTTACACAGATGGTCCAGGCAGCTGAGCATCCCAAATTAGACAAACTGGGGGGAGGGGAAGAGAGAGTGATGGAAAAGAGAGAGAAAGCCCGGGAGGAAAGAACCCATTCCATATATGCTGCCAGATATGAACAAAAAAGATATGAGAAGATATATTGTCTTGGGCAGAGATCTAGCTATCCATGGCCATCGGTCACTGATAGGAATTGTGCACTTGAGAACATTAACAATGAGCACATTGACTTGCAAACAACTGTTCCCATGGAAAATAAACAATAGTATTTGTGTCAAATGGGGGAACTCTGGACACTTAGGGTGTTTTCAGACCTGCAGCTCATTTGCTCCATACCAAAACAGGCACAAATTGTTACAATTTCTTCTGGGTTCAATTCGTTTTTCAACCGTGATAACTAATGTGCTTAGAATCAGACAATGCTTGCTTTTTTATGTCCCATTATGAATTACGATGAGTCTTGGTTCATTCGCACTAGTTATTAACGAAGAATATCAAAGATTTTAGTCTTTTAGACAAACACAACCACATGCAGCATAACTTCCACTTCATAGACCTCAAGGGCTGTTTTCTCTAGATCACATCTCTCTATTTTAATATTGCTTGTAAATGCAGGCTTTGTTGCATCTGCTCTACCCCTCCTGGCTCTTTTTTTCTCTTGCTATTGATCCTGTTTAGAATGATAGATGAGAATCGGTCTGTGAGAATGTCAGGTGGTGGAGAGCTGATGAGATTAGAGGGGTAAAACAGCCTTGTTTCGAGAGGAAAACACACGCACACACCATCACACGGCCTTACGACCCTAATGATCCTGCGGAGGGATATAGACTGCTTCCTCTGCATGTAAACAACAGTGGCCCTGGGGGGTCAGAGGCCTATGGTGTCCATCTAATTCTGGGGGGAGGGTCTGACCTCTGCTGGCCTCAGATGACCTCTATTCTACAGAGTGGCTGATGACGACAGGAATATTTGAAAAAAAAAAGCATATTCAAATTAATAAAAGTATGAGGGAAGTGGACGGGGGAAATGCATTTACATGAATCTGAAAATATTTGAACTAGAGATATTTCTAGATACGTAGATTTGCTTTTTTATGATATAAAATAGCCTTCTTTTAAATCATATTTATTTTTATTATCTCTCATTATTCTTAAATCAAGAAAGATTTTCTAGACTAGAACAAATTATTGACTATTGATTATTGAATTATCATCAGAAAGATGAGGTTTTACTTGAAACAAGCAAAATAATCTAGTTTTTTGTTTGAAATAAGATTATTTTGCTTACCTCATTGGCAGATTATTTAGCTTGTTCTAAGCCAAAAGTCACTTGATTTTGACTTGTTTTTTCTGAAAACAAGACAATAATCTTTATTTGTCTAGAAAATCCTTCTTTTTACACATACAAATACATATACACATATCTGTAGGGCACAATATTGAGAAAGCAGAAATGGTAGGTGTAAAGGCTTTGTGACCTTACAAACCTAAGACCCATCGTACCTACAAACCTTCTTACCCAAAAACCCTCTTACTGGCACGCCGTCAGTCTCAGGGACGAACCTGTACACACCTAATGCTTAATGCCTCATCCAATTATTGTAACCAATCCTGGTGCAGGAGCCTAATGTTCCTGAAGGGATGACTCTGCGAAGCGCTCATCCTCCAAAGACCCACATATGATGTAAACAAACACTGCAGACGCGTTGCACACCTTCTAGAAACAGTGTTTTTGGCAGGTCTCCAGTGAGTCTTTAAATTGTCCTGACGCAAAACCGCTGATCACCCCCATTCTAATGGGGTCATTGTAGCGGCAAAATGCACTTCGGTCTCTTTTTCCTAGGAGCTCGTACAACACGGCATTGTGCGTGCATGCATGCATAAATGCATATGCAAGTGCTGCATTGTGTCTTAAAAAGTCCCCCGCGTGCAAAGCTTGCTTCTCACAATCAGCTAACCTCTGCGGCACAGCAGGTGCTAACAGGCTAATGCCATCTTAGCCTTAGCCGGCCGGGGCCAAACCGACATCTCTAATAACTGGAGAACAAGAAAACAAACAAACTGCAATGGCTCACTATAGGAAATCGTTTTTTTCCCCTCTTAAATGCAATCAATAGAGAGATTGTGCTGGGAGGAAGCGCACATTTGCACACCACAGAGATGCTGCATAAATCCCACAGCTGCTCCCGGGCCGTTCGCATGCTCTGGGGATGCCGTTGTTGGCCTGAGAGTTGGCGTTTGGTCAGAGGACTGACTAATTACCAGCAATTTGTCACAGTTTAAGATTTTACAAATTAAGTCTGTCTGGCCAATACTCCATTGTGCCTCCGCAGAGATGATGCACACTATTTATTTAATGTTTTTATTTATGCATGTCTGACACATGCATCACACTAATCTTGGATTGCACATCAATCTGTAATCTACATGAAATTGTATATGCAATTCAGATACTTTTAAACTCAGACTTAAATACATTGAGCTGACAAAAGCCTGAGGCGCATTGCAATGACACATCTTTGTGCACCCCCCTTTTGCTTGTACCCTCCGGAGGCTGCAGAAGTTTCCCTCCACCCCCGTCTCTCACTCTAACACAAGTGAACACTGGATCTATTCAGCGACGACCACCACCACAAAGAGAGGGCCACCGGGACTCACAGTTCGCTGGTGGAGGAAGAAACACGCTGCTGTGCTGCTCTGCAGGGGAAAGGTCAACGAGTTTAAGGCACCTGATTCTCAACCCTCAGAATAAAACAAGAATAAAAATAACCTCAGGTCCATAAGCTCATAAAATCCATTATAAACCACATCAGCGAGGAACTGAATACAACTAAAAATTGATTTGCAGGACACATTAGTGGTGAATATCAAATGTATTTTGATGATAAATGCTATTTAAATTGATAGCTTTGCTCACTGTCAGTTATTTACAGGTATTTTGTTTCCTTCCTTAAGTATGCTTTATAAAAAAGGCTAATTTCTTTACTAACATTCTTTTTTTTATGTACTGTAGCTTATAGGCTAAATTTAAGAATTATTAAATATTGTGGCTGTAGTGTCTTGCCTTAACCTCTTAAGACCTTAGAAAAAAGTTTTAGGGAAAAAAAGAGGATTTTTTTGGATGTCTTAACATTGTTTAGAGCATGAAAAATTATATTTCATCCATAAATTATGCTGTGTCCTCGGTTGAGGGCATCGGGACTCAATTTCTTAAAAAAAACATGCACAGGCAAAAGCAATTGATTTTTAAAATCACCAGTACATTTTTAGTTTTCACGACTTTTTTTAAAGATAATTTTCAACTGTTATAACAATGATTCGATATACCATTTTTCTTTCTGTATAAAATAGTCTGTGTGTAAAATGGTCAAAAAACAGGTTTTCTCATGATATACGGTGTGTCTATAAACTAAATCTAATTTGAATATTAATGTATTTTGTGGGGCAACATGTAGTGAAAAAATAAGTGTAATAATGGGAGTAATAACTGACAAGATTTTCATAATAATATATAAATATTTCATAGAGTACTGAAATATAATTTCTTTCCCTATTGATTTGTTCTGTCTCCCAAAATGTGTAATAAACATGCTTTAGTCATAGTGTCTTCATATGATCACATGTATGAAATAAACGTCATGTTTTGAAACATTAAGTCATATTAAGATTTTGAAACTCCATAACATTTTCTGAGATGTTGATTTATGGGACACAATTTAAAAATGAGAAAGATTTAAATGATAATTAATGACTTAAAACTGTGACATGCATAGCGTCAGAGAAATTCACTAAATATAATGTCCTCATATGAGGCCACAGGGTCTTAAGAGGTTAAAAACTATATAAAGTTGTATTTGTAGGAATATCGGTATCAGTAACAATGCAGTCTACAGTACTAAAATGAATCACAAAAATGTACTTCAAACACTCTATTCATCATATAATGCTGGCCTTCTCAACAGCGGCGCAAGCAAAAGACTGACTGAAGGTGTGACTGGGCCCTGCGTCACAGAAGCGCTTTCATGAGTCCATGAATAGCCCATTGGCCGTTGGTGTCCATAACACAAACAAAATTACATAATAGCACTCAAGAGCGGACGGCGTCTTAGACGCATCTGTGTAGAGATACTGGTCCCCTCTCTATCTGCCGGTCACATGACTCTCTGAACGGCCCATTATACAGAACACACACGCCGAGATGAAGTCGACCGGCCCGAGGCGCATTGCAATGAAACAAGTCACCAAAGAAGGGATTGTTGGGGTGGCGGCCCTCGCGGAGGAGTGAAAAGAGGATAGACACACATGGAGGCACATGACAGGGCCGCCGCTGTCCAAGCTGACAAAAGCCACTTTAGTGCCCCCGCCGTCGAGATTGCGATCGTGTCCAGCGCATTCCCCAAACACCCTTGGCCAAAGGTCGGGAAGCCGCTCTGTCCAGCTCACGAAAACAAACAGCTCGACACAAGCGGAGCGGGGAAAGGAAGGTAGTGACGTCAGGCTGTAAGAAACAGCTCTGAGACCATTACCCTCAGGGCGATGATGGAAACAAATCCAGTGGTAAACTGAGACTAAACTAGCTGTGATTGAAGAAGTTTTATTTTTATTCTGCCCGAGGCGCCGACAGCTTGTGTGGCAGACACCTGGACAGCATCCAGGTGATGAGGAGGTAATCCTTGTACTGTAAGAGATTTACATAAGTTTTCTAGAACATATGCTACTCCTGGCCATGAGACACCCGACAACTGTCTGGGATGCAACAGATTAGTGACCTACACAAGAACGCTTAGCAGCCATTTGCACCAGATACATACTTGTGTTCTGTTTTATGGTGACGGAAAAATCTATTGAGCTTTTATGCTAAATGTTTGCCTTCCCCCGAGAAAATTTGCATTCGCTCACAAAAATTTTGCCCCCACCAAAAAAACCCCCAATTCAGCTCTTTGCAATACTTTTGCTTTCCCCTTTAAGAATTCTGTGCTCTTTTGCTAAATGTTTGCCACCCCCCCCATAAAACTTTACATTTGATTGCAAATCTTTTAACTTCTCCCAAGAAACTATGCGTTTATTCACAAAAAAAATATTCTTTGTGCAGTTTTTATGTCTGTAATGTGTAATTACACAGTACATAAAATGCACACTTTCCACATCTTGCTGCTGTTTATCTAGTGCAGGGGTGTCCAATCCTGTGGCAATCCTCCAGTACAATAGTCTCGAATGATCAAGTTCTTATGAAGATATAGTATAGAATAGAATAGTTCACCCAAAAATGAAAATTCTGTCATCATTTACTCACCCTCAAGCAGCTCCAAATCTGTATGAATTTCTTTGTTCTGCCCAACATAGGAAGATATTTTGAAAAAAGTTTACAAAAGGTTGTTTTGGGACTCCATAGTAGGAAAAAAATACCATGGAAGTCAATGGTAACCCAAAATAACCTGGTCACAAACTTTTGTCAAAATATCTTCCTTTGTGTTCGGCAGAACAAAGAAATTCATACAGATGTGGAAATACTCGAGGGTGAGTAAATGATGACCATTTTTGGGTTAACTACTCCAAAATAAGCCAGTTCAGGTGTGTTTGATCAGGTCTAGATCTGAACTGCAGGAAGGTAGATCAGAATTGGGCACCCCTGGTGCATTCGGTAGGGACAGCACTAAAAACAACACCATAGTTTGCTTAAATGCAATAAAGCAGTGTCAAAGCAGGGTGCACGACCCTGAAGGACTTGGTACCGGCACCTCTGTTCACTCAGTGTACAGCAGCAGGACACATCACAACCAGTGGCAGACCAACATGGTCCCCTGGGGACAGGGAGATTAACACATGACAGAGCTCGTTAACTCGGGACAAAGCATGATGCTAATCCTGTGCGATCCTCCGATGGACACCCACAGAACGGGATGCAAACAGGACATGGGCCAGATACAGGGCGCCAGCCAGCATGCCATGCCACCTGGTCAGGAGGAGAAATGGTGAGACGAGATGAGATAAGACGGATATTGATCATCCAGAGAAAGTGCAGGGGTCGCAGCACAGATGGGAGAGTAGAGCTGTGCATTAGCAGAGCATGTGGGCACACTGAAATTAGGAGGTTTGGGGCGTAAAGGGGCCTTTTAACTCATTTGTAATTCGAGGAGCCGCTTGATTCTATTATCTACCGGGAGCACAAAAAAGCTAAAGAGCCAAATTACATAACCGCTGATAAAAACCAGCTGGCGGGGTTCGATCAATGACATCTGATAGTGTGTGTTTGTTTGTGACAGCATGGCCCCAAACGTCATCTGCAGCAGACAATAAACATGCCCTTCAGCGAACAGGAGGAAGTGACACACACACACACACACTCCACAGGAAATGACTGTACCTATAAGAGGATTATCCCTCTGCTCACAGCTGACCAGCACCTTCCAGATGGACTCTGAGCCTCTGTTCTGACTCAACAGAAAACTTTATTATATGCTTATTGGTGAAGAGCGAATCTTAATGAAGCCACTGAACTTAAATACAACCAGATATTGGTATTAGATGGTTATGGTTGGGGATACAGACTGGCAATCCAAAGGTTGTAGGTTCAAGCTCCTGCAGAAGTGATTGTCCTTCTACTGCTATGGCTCTGAGCGAAAGTATTCAACCCCTGTTTGCTCAGCTGCTTTAGATAAATAATCGACTAAATAATAATGTCCAAGAGTAAATTTACATTGCTTAGAGGTTGTGTTTAATGTCTCACAATACTCTCCAACAAATCATAAAAAGAAAATGAAAGTACAGTAAGAGTGCAATAAGAACTGTAGAGGCAAAAACACAAGGACAATTGAGCTTGAAATATGAGAATTCCTGTTGAATGAATAAGCAAAGCCTGAGACATTGAGATCCCTTGTGAAATGAGAGACAAGTGAGATTACTATTATTTTCCTCTACAATATGTGATTTTATTTTTTTAAAGTCCCATTGACCTGGGCCAAGTCCAAAATGACACAGAGACTTTGGACGGACAGTAAGTATGTTTTTTTTGTTTGTTTTGTTTTTTGTTTTTCAGGAAATGTAAGAATCTAGTTTAATTTTTCTTCCTTTGGGAGTTTGGATGCATCTCAAGCTGCTGACAAACTACAGATTTCATGAACACCTTGAGGTTGATGCTGAGAGAAAATTTGTAGGTTGGCATTTTTCACTGCATGGAGGCCTGAAGCAGTAAGACACCTAGTTTTCAGGACAGAATATCTTAATATGGAATTCAGACACTGCAGGGATTCTTAATGCAAACTTTTTAAAAAACAGCAGGTCTATCAGTAAACCGCAGTACCCGATGCAGTCTCAAAGACACCAACCAATGAGTGACATCTGCCAAGACTGGAACAAAGGATACTGAACCAAAATGCACCAAGACAGGACTGCATGTCTGCTCTGATATAATGTTGCTCCAGACGGACGCAGCAAGAGTGCTACAACTGCACAGCAGACGTGTTTACAGAAAGCTGAAGTGTAACCACAAAAGACTCCCCAAAAAAAGAACTCCGAATGCAACAAACCCTTCAAATTACCACAGCTGCAACACAATATCCCATCCTAACCGAGCCAACTGTCCACTGCAACAACTGCTCAGCCCCCAGGGTGCTATCTTTACCAGAGCAGTGAGTGCTTCAATATGAGAAAATTATCAGAAAACGACAGATGACACAGGAAAACCACTACAACTGCATCTGGAGACAACAATGTTGACTGCCCTTTTAAAAATGAACGTTTCTATAGCGAAGCCGGAACCATTTTGTCTCCTTGGAAACGTTCTTAAAGAACATTTAAAAAATTCCAAAGAACCATTTTTCACAATACATAAGTTTTTGTCCGACGAAAAGGTTCCATGGATGATTAAAATTCTTCATGGAACCCACAATGCCAATATCTAAAGAAAAAAAGTGTTACTTTTAAGAGCGTACAGTGAGTAAGCTAATGTTAGTGGCCCAAATAATGCACAGTCACATTATGTCTCTTCAGAAAATCATAAACAAGAATTTGACCTTTCTGATGTCATCTGCTGTAATTTCTTCTCGAGTGAGTCCCACCCCCATTCCTCATACAGTCACTACCCATCATGCCATGACACATTTGTAATTGCTGGCAATGCCTCCCTCCAAGAGCCTAATCCCTGTAGGCTGGAGTTAGACAGCTACAGCATTGTATCAGGATCATAACATGACAGAACAATGACAGTCAAACAAAAATGGATATGAAATAATTAGAGTTGTTCACTGTGACCTTTAGCAGTGAGTCGAATATTACGACAGCTTAAAATAGTCTGCATTACTAAAATGATCTCTCATTATAATATATACATTTAATTTGTTTCATAATTATACACAATACACCAGACAAAAGTAGAAGAGATAGATCTGATGAAGCCTCACTGGAGCGGTGAGATGCTGGCCGCAGGGGGTTGAGGCATCCGTCTTAAACCTTTTGTTTGCCGAGAAGAGAGAAGGGAACTATTAAGCAAGACAATAGGATGAACTGACTTACAAAGCCAAGATTTAGCAGCAGGAGAAGCCAAACCAAGCCGCACCTGCTGCGAAACGCATGATTTTGACTCCAGTCGCGCAGGGAGCAGAGCCAAGAAACCACCCTGTTGATTTTCATTGTCCTTAAACCACGAGAAGGAGAAAATACCGACCTAAAACTAATCAAAATGACCCCACGGGCCCTTTGAAAAGAGTACAACTCGCTAAACTCAAAGTACATGACTAAAAATCCAGTCAGATTAATCACCCTTGTCACTTTTTATTTGGAGAAACGTCAATACTTCACAGTAGACAATTGAATGGTATCGAGCTGCTGGTGGTTAACTGGACAGTATCTCTCAGAAATGGACAGGGTTTCAGACAGGTTGGGTGGTTTAATTCATTATGAGGTCTGATACACCAGCACGCCTAAAACGCTTCTAACTGGGTAAGAAAAACAGATTCTCATTTATTTAACTAGTTTGAAAAGGTATACTTTAGTAAGGGTCTAAATTGCATAGATTTGATGTTCGGCCAACGATCCAGTACAATAGTCTACATATATCACTCATATATTAAAGACTGAACAATAGACCGGGTCAATATTGTATGGACCGAAAGGGTGAATACATTATACGAACCGGGCGGGTGAAGCGGGCGGGTGGAGGAGGCGCAGAACAAAAGACTGAAGAGAACAGGCGAGCGGAAAGTTTCACTGCTGGGAAACACACAAAACACATAAACGGCATTATCATTTATTCTCCTTCATCTATCAGCGCGATATGTGTTTTCTTAACGACTGTCTCACAGTTACGGGTGGGTTTGCCGTCACCGCCCAGACATCCACCATTGAAACGGACTCAAAGGATGAAGAAGGCAGCACGGAATAAAAGGAGATAATCCAGCAAGCAGTAAAAGCGCTACAGTATCTAAACCGGCGTGTGTGAATCAAACCGGTGTGAAACCTGATCGCTTCAGTGGCATTTTCATCCGATGATCTCATTTCATCTTCTATTATAATGACCGATGTGAACCAGAGCTCATAAATATTCATTTACTCGTAAATCATGCTGTTGAATGAAAAGCGTTTCTTAAACTGACACTGACGTTAATTATTGAGTTGTGACACAGTGAAAAACGCTTTTAATGAATCGCCGGTTCTTTCAGGGATCGGCACACAGCGAATCTTACCGAGTCTATAGCGCTTTTCCTCCAGCAACGCCCAGTCGGTACTCGCGTCTCCTCCCGGTGTTTTCCAAGCGGAACCCGGAGGGCAGCTCTGTGAGTCGAGAAAAACCGGCAACAAATGTTGAGAGAAAAACCAGCAGCTCTAAAGAGGCAGTTTGGAGCTGACTGACTGTCGATAAAAGAGATGCGCGTCTGCTGGCAGCAGAGAATGAAACGGCGCTCGGCGATCCGCGCACGCACGCACGCGCACACACTATGCGGTCGCGAGAGGGAGCATTGAAAAGGATGAAAAGCGCGAGCGGCTTCGGTCTCTCCCGCCCGCGACCAATCAGCTTTCAAACTGAGATTTATGCAAATGAGGGATGATGTCATCGCACAGGCCACCCCGCGTCCTTTCTTTTACGGGCTGTCCCTCTTCTTTTCTGTCGCCTCGGACCCCGAGTGTAGCCCCTGCCCCCATGAGCCCACCCCCACGCCCGCGTTCCCGCCGTTTCTTTTCAGTTTCACTCTTCACTTTTACTAGTGCACACAAGAGAGCAAGAGAAACAGGGGCAGGGCTGACTAAAACTTTTAACAGTTAACATAAAATAAACGGATTACCAGAAACGAATAAAATATTACAAATATTTCATTTAGAACATTTTTAATTTTCTTTTAGTATTAAAGTATTAAAATAATTATAATGGAAAATCTAAAATAAAAATCATTACAACCTATGTTGACAAACACACACCAAATGTATTAAAACTTAAAGAAAATTAAAATGAAAACAAATGCATATTAAAAATATTACTACAAATAGGCCTATATAAATACTATAATAGTATATGCCACTAAAAGAGCATACCAGTTCGATTTTACTGCAGGACATTGATTACATCTTGACCGATGCAAAACTTGCCCCAACTATATTCAAAATTATTTAAAAGACATAAGCTGAGTAGAAAAACTGACAGCTGGTGGATTTTGGCAGCATTTCCTCCACCTCTTTAAAGGCAGACACACCTATTTACTTTGCTTCCATGGCTATGCATGATAATATCATTGTATTATTTACACTTCAGATTATTTTTTCTGCTCTTCGTGAACAAAATTCTTGATTTGCAGCTCACCAGTTGAGAAGCACATGCCTATACATATACATTTTTAAACCTCAGTGGGATTGGGGGTAAAATAGTAAATCGAAGATGTTCTGGGGTAGCATTTAGAGGTGCATTTTAAGGCAGATTTATTTGTCCTACTGATTAAAGACACCTGTGTGAGCACATCAAACTCTGTTCCTCTAGAGTAAACGGTTTAAATGCATGCTCATATTTGCAAAATACATATTTGTCCTATTATCAGAATGTGGTTTGGTAGCGTTTGCTTGTAAGCCTGTTTTCCCAGACACTCTGGAGAAGCCTCTAGACTGCTGCTGCTCTCATACAAGTCTTTGTCTTCCTTTCTCTCTGGCGCTGTTGAGACGGTGGGACACAGGGTGGGCTTTCGGCATGTCTGTCTGCCTCTCTGTCTCGCGAGCCCTCTCCTTTTTCTGACAAACAAAGCTGCATGTAAATGTTCTTCTAGCAGAAGCCGATGCATTACTGATAGGCAAAGCATGCAAAAAACTCCTTTGTGTTTACTCTCTGCAGTCTTACAGACCTCTCAGTATTGCATCGGTTACAATATCATTGCAAAATCTAATAGAGACAGTACCCTGGTACTGTATTAGCTCATGTTTTCCTACTTTTGTTTAATTTCCAACCTCATCATTTGAATACAGTCACATGTCGGTCTAAACAGGCTCCTGTACACACCCAAATAAAAATATTACTAAATATTTATTGTGCAGGTGCCAGAAACCAGACTGGATTTATTGCATATTGATAGAACCATTGCTTTGACTCAACTGTGACATCATAGAGCTTTTGGAGTGGCACGATGACCTCATGCTTAGCAACAGCAGAGTATCCAGAAAAAATAAAGGGTGACATTTTAGAGAGTCCAGACCTCCGAGCTCTCAAACGCGAGTGTGTTGGCTGACGGACGTTTTGGCCCCCTTCGGGAGCGCACACAAAGGGAGGAAATATCCTGACCCTTGCGGTAAGAGACGGTGCCGAACCGGCAGGAAGGGGCGGGGCATTTGAGCCGCCACTCACTTCCTATGCTATTTATCTGATTGCTTTTTCCCCGATGCCAGCGATCAGCCCTGCAGCTGGGCAACACGGCTCGAGAACACTGGCACTCGCACAAAACACAAGCCTGAGCTAGAAACATGACAGGAACAAACACTCCCTAAAACAAAAACAGCCCAATTCAGAAACGTCAGAGCCGAAGCTAAGAAGTGAAGAAGTTAATCTGATGTGTTTTCTACACAGATCAACTAACTTTGGCGTGTAGATAACGTATTGACACACGCATTTCCTTCTGAAGTCACAGCTAGTTGTTTAATAGCTGAATCCTCATCAGATTCACAGCAAATTAAAAACGTATTACTTTAAATTAGTAACTGCAAATAACGGTCACACCAAGAATGATAACTATAACGATAAAATACCACTATAAAGTTTAATCATTCTAATTGTGAGGTGGCCTTGAAGCATGAGGTGAGAATTACCAGTATTTTTCCACTTGAATGTTATTCTGTAAACATAAAGTACCAGCATTTTTTTCAAGAAAACATAATTTTTTAAACACTATTATGTAAAATGGCGGTTGCGAATAATATTTTTTGTATAATTATTTAGCAATTTACTGGTTTCAACAAATGTTGGGTGTATATGACTTTCTTCTTTCAGAAGAATACAATCAGAGTCATATTAAAAAAAAATATATATTTGCTAACTGTTGTACGAGTGTTTGCGTTCCAGCCTATTATGTAGGTATAGTGTAAGCTCTGGTGAGAAGTGTTTTAATTTCGATATAGCTAAGCCAAAAGGAGACTGGTTTTCCATTGCTGTAAACAAAGTTTTCTGAGGTTACGCTACGCCCTACATTACACATCGTATGCTGAAACATCACTCTTTCACGAAAGCATGTAAGACAATTAGCAGAAGCTAGAGATTATGTTTTCTAAAGTTTCAAATATGGATATTTGGATAAATAATCCTTTGTTAACCCCCAGAGCGGTATGGAGCACTTTTTATGATGAAAGATGCACTTTATTGGACTTTAAAATCTCAGCAGCCATTCCCTGCCATCGTAAAGCTCAGAAGTGCCAGGATATTTTTGAAATATAACTCAGATTGTATTTGTCTGAAAAAAGAAAGTCATGTATGCCTAGGATGGCTTGAAGGTGAGTAAATATAGCCTACAGGTAGCTTTGTTTTTGAGAGAACTATGCATTTATGTATTGTACCATATTTTAGTTTTGCCATTAGCAATGTTAATAAATAAGCACACACTGTCTTTTTGTCTGTTTTTTAAATTCCTTTTTGCACCATGATTCATAAGCTGGTTGGTTTGGCTCGTGACTCAGAACTCTTTTTCTTAAAGTGAAAAATACTGCAAGACACTTCTTGAACCAAGGGCACAGGAGAAGTGTCTGGTTACTGTATAATCACTTCTCATTATGATAATATGAAAATATTAGTCAACGCAATGTATAACACAGCGAAAACCTACAATTACGCACTCAGAAAAACACCAGAAACACGCTCAAAGCCAACACGCAGATGGACTGGGAGTGTGTCGGCATTCATGAACACACACACACCTCTTGTGCACGGCTGGAGATGTCAGCGCACGCAAATCCCGTGCTCAGCGTTCCGCGCGCGCACACCGTCGCGTTCGCACACGCTGGCGGCGGCGCGGTTACCCTGGAGACAGGAACTGCACCTGATTAACATGCAGCTTCTGAACGCTAATGAAGCACACGCTCGCGCACGCATCACGCCCGAAACAGCCTCCTACAGCAGAACGGAAATATAATGACTAAATAACACCACACCGCTGCGCTAATTACATTGTCTCGGTACATTAGCCTTTAGATAAAATTAACTTAATTTATGAGAAAGTTTACGTACTGTAAGCACACAGAGAACTTCGAACGAGCCTTTAATATGCTCCCATGCTTATTTGTGCTTTCTGTCCAAGTTAGCAACAGGATTTTAGCAGTTTTGCCCCTAAATTGTCTATTACTTTTTTATTTTTAAACGAAACTTTGGTAGCAAAGGGTATTTAACAATAGCAGAATTAAAACATCATCATAATACCAGTAAACTAAACTAACTCTCTCTCCCTCTATAAAATATAGACTGTAGTATAAAATAAAATTGCATTACATTTCTGAATAAAAACACTGCCTAATATGCTTTAAAGATATGGATTAAGAGTATTTATAAGCAAGGAAGTCTTACAAAGTTACATACTGTTAATTCCTCACCTCATAAATTGTTGAATTTATTTATTACTGTACAATTCTGAGAAAGTGATTGCAGTAAAATGTGTTCACGAAATATTAAACACTCAATAGATTTGCTTCTTACATTGACCGAGATGATACACTGAAAGGCATTTATATCTGCTATTTTTCTCTTGTAATGCAGGTCTGTATGCTCTCAGGCCTGCAGATTCAGCTGCTGGAAATACAAAAAACATTAATAATGCATTTTAAGTCATTTCACTTTCCCTCATTTTATGATAGAGGACAGTATGAATGCTGAGGAAACTGGGTTCGGTTGTCACTTTTGTTCCTTTCAAAAGCCTCTTCATCATGGCTCTACATGAGCACAGTAAAGCGCCTTGTACAAACGGCGCATGCATTAAATATTCAGGCCTCAGGTGACAGACTGACAGGTAACAGGCCACCTTTAAAGCAGGACATGGAGGAGCTGCGCTCTCTTCTCTCCCTTGGGCTCGAGTCTTCAGTCTATCGGTCCATCTGATGGTCGATTGTGCTTCCTGTGGCTCCATCCTGCTCTGAATAATGTATGCGAGCGTTAAGAGAACCGGATGACATTCGTGTCCCACCGACACATCTGATCACGTCACTCATCCACAGCATTCCTCCCACTATCTTGAAGGTTCAATTATCTTCTCAAATGCCAGGTAATGATGGTTGTGTGTTTGTGCTGTGGAGGTACGGTGGCCGAGAGAGCTCAGCGCGCTGCAACTTAAGAAAACACATGCAAATAGAGAAAACACCAGCACCTTAAAAAAACATTTACATCAAGTTGACAACACAAGTGCTGCCAACCTCACAACACTTTTCAGTTCACCAACAACTTCACTGACCCAAATTACTTATTTCTAAAAAAAAGTATTACATTGTTTTTGTTTTTCTACCCTGTGAGAAATGAGCGATATATTAATTTCTCAATTTTGCACATATATCATCATTTTCACAACATGTAAAAGAACATTGCAGTAAATGCGAGCCGAAGCTCACCGGCGCCATCTTGTGCATCAGGCCCATATTGCAGCTGGTCCGTCACTTTTTTGGGTCCCCTTGAAACATTTCCGTTGTGGTGCGCGCAATATGCGGCACGTTTCTTAGTTTGCACGTGTTGTGAGGATTGGCAGCACATGTGTTGTCAACTTGATGAAAATGTTTTCTTAATGTGCTGGTGTTTCCTCCATTTGCATGTGTTTTCTTAGGTTGCAGCGCGTTTAGCTCTCTCGGCCTACGGTGGTACGATTTGCTGTCTGTGTCTCTGTTTGAAATGTAGATCTGTGTTCTTGGCGCTCGAATTGTGACTGAAGCGCAGAGGCATTCGAATGGTTTGCCAGCTTTCATTTGTCAATGTCATTTTTATTGTGTCTGTTTTCTTCAGTAGTCTGGCTCTTGATTCAGAGCCCCTCCTCCATCGGTAGACTCCTTTCTCTCTCCAAGACGTTCAGTAAGTGAAGCGCAGCAGCGCCACATCTCATGGTGTTCACTGCTCCATCTACTGGACCATCCCTGTCAGTGCACTCACTTCATATCCACAGTAGATCAGTGAGTCAGGGGTGTGGAAGCTCATCTCTGCCACAGAGTTAAAATTCTGGAAAAAAGGACTAGCAAGAACAAAAGGCCTATAAGATGAAAAATCTAAATTCTGAAGGTAGAAAAAATCTAGAAGTAATAAAGATAAAAAGAAATGTGAATTTGGAAGGGAATGTTTTAACAAAAATTCTAAATTCTAAGGAAAAAACAACATCAGAAATAAAAACTCAGAAATGTAGAGAAAATTTTTAATAAATTGAGATGGGGGGTGGCTTTGGGGAGAATTGCTTCTGTGGAAAACTAATTTTAGAATTGTGAGATGGAAATTTTAGAATTCAGAGAAAAACTACAACAACGTAAACTCGGAATTGCATGAAAAAATCTAAATTGGGAGATGCAACTTCAGAAATCAGAGGAAAAAAGTCAGTAAGTTTAGAATAATGTGAAAAAAAGTCAGAATTAGAAGACGTAAATTTGTAAATTCAGAATAAAAAAATAAAAAAACTGAATTACAAGAAGTACAATTTGAGCAATTTGAATTCCGAGAAAAAGTTAGAACTGTGCATTTAAATTTGGAATTATGAAAAAAGACAGAATTGCAAGACATATAGAGATGTTTTATCATTAATTAATGCATTTATTTAAAAGAATTTTTAAAAAGTTAAGATAAAAATCAAGGTTTTTCTTATTTTAATTTACAAGCGTCAACAGCTGCTTTTTGAATTTGAAAAAACAGGATTGCCACAGTCTTAAAGCCTGATTTCAAAGTCTTTAAATGGCATGGGAAATTCTATTTTATTTTCTTTATGCCAAGCTCTAAAACAGTGTTGAGTGTTAAAATCCAATCAAAATTGTGGAAATTAAAACAAACAAAACAAAAACTAAATTATTTACTTGTCGTTCCAAACCGGTCTGATCTTTATTCTTTCAAGGAACACAAAAAGAGAAATTGAAAAAAAGAATAGTCTGCATTTTTAAAACTTTTAAAGGACTCGTGATGACACATGAGCAGAAAAAGCTTAATTGATTCAATCCACAAAACAAAACGGCAAAATGTTTGAGGTTGACGTTCACAGATGTATTTTATTTGTGACTTCAAGAGCTGAGATTTGTGTTAAAATGTCTGTATTTCTAATAATGAAGAGCTTTCATATCAACCATTTAAACGGAGACTAACTTATACACAAAAGCACAAATACACATTCAGAATAATCTCTCCAAATAAATTACCAACTTAAAAAAGTGCAAAAACGTGCATTGTAAAAAACAAATATTCCCTTTGTTAAAATAATTAATGCCTCTAATGACAAACATACAAACCAAATGCATCTCAGCTTACAGTTAAACACAATCAATAAAAAAAATTCAATTAAACAGCATTTCAAGTACTTTAAACTCAATGTATGTCATCAAACTACACCAAAAAGGCATTCTGGGTAAGAAACAATAATTACATAAAAGCAAAGTCGCTGTCCTCCTCACCACAAAACAGCACTAGATGAAACCACGCATGAACGGATCTGATATTAAACTGCCCCAAGCTGACAGTCCAGCACTAACATCAGAAATATAATATACCGAGAGCTCAAGAATAATCAGAAAGATTTAGCTGCTGCTCTCTCCCTCATGTTTATGCTTTCTAGTAAGTAACGGAACCAAGCATTAATAGACAAATATTAGTTTGCCACAGAAAACAATCCTCTCTGTGTCAGTCGAGGAGCTCCCTGATGGACTGACCCGTGTGTCAATACAGAGAGAAGCTCTCAAGATGCCCAAGGCTTCTCAAACATCAGTGTGTGTGTTGAAAGGAGCAAATGCACCAGGGACAGGTATGATACACCGGCCACATTAATATTAATGACAAAATAAACCTGCAAGCTATGCTTCCTTTTAAACACACACACACACATTCGCTCGAGTGGAGAAACATTTCAAACAAAGCACTGACTAGAGAAGAAAGAGGGACATTATCATCTATATGATGCTCCTCGGAAAGGTAAGGAATATGTAATATATTTACAGAAAATAAAAAGATAAAAAGATTCTCTAAAAATGAGAAAAAGCCTAAAATTCACAGCTGCAAACAAAATAAAAATAATGAGTCGAATCTCATGAAAACTGTCAATTTCAACCTAAAATAAAATACAAAACATCACAATGATCTTAAAAAGGCTTTGTTTTCTTTAAGATAAGTATAATTTCGGTAACACCTTACAATAAGGTGTCATTTGTTAACATTAGTTAACGTATTAAACAACAAACAATTCATTTATTAAACTATTTATTAAAGGGTTAGTTCACCCCACAATAAAAATTCTGTCATTAATTACTCACCCTCATGTCGTTCCAAACCCATAAGACCTTCGTTCATCTTCTGAACACAATTTTATTTTTATTTTGAACACAACTATTTTTGATGAGATCAGAGAGCTATCTGTTCTTCCATAGACAGCAACACAACTGAAATGATCCCAGATCCAGAAACATAGTAAAAACACTGGGAAAGCAGTCCATGTGACATCAGTGCTAGGAAAATACTTTACAATAATAACAATCTACTCTACCATTCTTCTCCCGTGACTTACATCTTCCACTATTCACATGTGTATGCTTTCCTCTTGGCGTAAACAGCCGCAGATTACGTACATGTGCGTGCTTTCCCCCGGATGGAAACAAGGCTGATTATGTCAAATACGTTCTTAAGTACTCTCCATAATGGAGGAAGACGTAACTCGGGAGAAGAATGGTTGAGTATATGACGTTATATTTGTTTTCTTCGCACAAAAAAAGTATCCTTGTAGTAGCGTCGCAAAACTGCAGTTGAACCACTGATGGCACACGCACTTTTAACCAATAGTTTTAGTATGTTTCTGGATCTGGGATCGTTTCAGTTGTGTTGCTGGTTATGGAGGGTCAGATGGTTCTCTGATATCATCAGAAATATCTTAATTTATGTTCTGAAGATGAACGAAGGTTTGGACCGACATGAGGGTGAGTAATTAATCTTGGGGTGAACTCAACCTTTAAGCTTTGTTATTGTTAGTTAATAAAAATACAGTTGCCCATTATTCATGTTAGTTCATTAACTAACGTTAACACAAATTTAGATAATGCATTAGTAAATGCTGAAATTAACATTAACTGCAGGTATTAAATGCTGTAGAAGTATTTTTCATTCTAGTCCACATTAACTAATGTAGTTAATTAATGAACCTCATTGTAAAGTGTTAACGTAATTTCTTATCGTTCGCTTTCGGTTTTAGGGTGAAATGTGACCTGGACGTTTGGTCTTGAGATTCACCTGAAATATCACGTTTTTATCTGTTTGAGTCTGTGTGTTATTGTGTGTGCAGTGACTCCTCCACGCCTCTAGAGGGCTCACTTTAGCTGGTCTAGTGCATCAGGTCTTGATCACAAAAGCCGAGATGCTCATAAACACATTCCTCTCATTAATTGTAATGCGTTTAAAAGCTGCATGCTGAGATGCTCTAATAGTGCAGCTACAAGCTGTAAACAAACAAACTCCCGAGTGCGAGAGTAATGAAGTGTTACCCAGAATGCCCTTCACAAGCACAGTCTCTCTAGTTGAAGCAGCAGAAGAGCGAGCATGTGGACGGCTCTGGGCTGCGGAAGTTTCCGGAGGTCGGCGTGTCGGTGCATTCGGCGATGAACCGGTGCAGTTCAGACACCTGCGGCACGTCATGGGTTTGTTGCTGAACACAAAACACACACAGAGACATTAAACATTAATGTTGCATTTACATGTCTGTCAGGTGATTTTAAACTTTTGTTTTTTGTAGACATACTGTCTTAAAAAGCACATGGAAGCCTGTTAAAAATAAAGAAATAATAGAGTAATTGTGAGTAATTTACCACTAAGACAAGATATAAGCTATTCAGAGTTTACTCACACTTCAGTTTTTTCTCCCTGGCATGAAATAAAAAATAAAAAGGGAACTGCAACAGTCTCCCAATTCAGACTTTTATTCTCAAAATATTTTGCAATTTGGACTTGAGTTTGAGTTTAGAATTCTAAGTTTATGCCTTAGAATTGTTCTATTTAAGTTTACATTTTTACATTTTGATTTCTTAGAATTATATGTTTACATTTTGCAAATCTCACTGAATTCTGAGCTAATATCTTACAGTTACATAAAAGATTGTGACTTTTATGTCACAACTCTGACCTTTGTCCTTGCAATATTGAGTTTATATCTTAGATATTCTGAATTTTCTCTTAGAACTGTGAGAAAGATCAAAATGTTACGTTAATTTATATTTAATTAATTACTAGTTAATAATATATAAATAAATAAAATACAAATAAATATTTGTATTTTATATAATATATAAATAAACATTTAAGTTTTTTTCTAATGCATTTTTAAATGAATAAACTAGAAATGAAAATTAGAAATATTTACTGACATTTCGCATTCATTTTAATTCAATGAATGTAAATGTTTTCATTAGTTTGGTTTAGTTAAGTGTGCTCACGGTGATGGTGTCGTAGGCTCCGGTGATGAGCGCGATGAAGAGCGACAGCACCATGTAGATGAAGAGCGAGATGAAGGTGTAGAGGTAGACCTGACTGAACACCCACACCAGCGTCCCGCTCTGCTCCACCTCTGAGAACGTGGCAAACATGTCGTCTCCGTTAATGAGAGAAAACAGACACTCGGACACCGTGGAGAGAGACCGGAACTGAGAGAGAGAGACAGACAGCAGAAGACACAGACATGTCAGTCAAGAAACACACCATACTTTAGCGTGGTAATGTGATATTGAGATATACTTTAGCGTGGTAGGGTCCCAGGACAATCCAGCCGCAGAAGCAGTAGCCCATGTAGATGGCAGCAGCGCAGCAGCAGAAGCGGATCACGTTTGGAAACGCAGCTCGTAGAGTCACGATCAGAATCTGACCACAGAGCAGAAAGTCCACAACATCTAAACATGTTACAGCCGAATAATTACCGTTTTACAGTATAAAAATCATCAATAAGCATTAAGAGAAAGAATACAAATGCTTGGTTTTCGCACTGCAAGGTGTAACTTATTCAGATCAAATCTTTTTTTTCTCTCCATTTTGGATGAAATGGGACTAAATAAACGACACACTTATATTTAGCTCTGACTCACGTTGTATTTCTGAAAGAAGCTGAAGTATCGTATCACGCCGACCCACACCAGCAGGGTGGAGGTGCCCATCAAAATACTGCAGACGTCATACGACGACAGGTTCTGCAGCACAGACACAAGCACCAATTAGCTCACAGCCCATGTGTGTGTGTGTCAGTGTGTGTGCGTCACCTTGGTCTCGATGGCGATCTTGATGAAGGAGGCGATGATGGTGAGGACGTCGCTGATGATGAGCAGCAGATACCAGCCGTTGATGAACTCCAGCCGGTCACCCCAACTCACCGAGCGGCCCAGAGACTGACGGAAATAACACACAAGCTCCTGCCGACACAGAACGATCATCCCTTTACACTGAGAAATAACAAACCAGGTACCATTCCTGTTTTCAGAGGTCTCAGGGCTGTACGTACTTGCTGCAGGATGACTCCTCTGAGGATGGAGCGTCCACACAACACCAGAGACAGACCGCAGACCACCGCCACCAACACATCGAACGCCACACGTGCGTAACTGTCCCCTAGAGACAGAGACACGCTCAGCTTCAGCATCACACACACACACAAACACATGAGCGTCGTGTCCTCACCGTGTCCCGACACGTTGGTGTCTCTGCACTCTTTAATGGACGCCTCATTGAGCAAACTGAGCTTCACTTTACCACTGTGGGCCTTGTTATCAAACAGGATCTGAAACACAGGTGGCTTACACATGACTGTCCTATTCTATTATATAACACACAGTTTCTAACGTCTGAGGTCAGCAAGTGTTTCCTGCTCACTGAGGATACATTTATCTGTTCAAAAACAACACACAACTCTTCTCAACCTTGATAATAATCAGAAATGTGCAGCAAATCAGCATATTAGGCTTATTTCTGAAGGATCATGTGACCCTGAAGAGTGGAGTAATGATGCTGGAAATACAGCTTTGATCACAGAAATGAGTAACATTTCACAGTATAGTCAGACAGAAACCGTTTTTATTAAATATAATAATATAGCACAGTCGATTTATAGTTTTTACTTGATTTTTGGACATAAATGTAGCCTCAGTGAGCAGAAGACACTTCTTTCAAGGCTGCAAACATTGTAAAGGTACAATCTGATGAAATATGAGTTTAGCGTGCTGTGAATGTGTGCTTACGGTGATGGAGAAGGTGTAGCAGTCGGGAATCTCGTTATTAATTATGGTCTGGATGTTTATCGCCTTCAGATGAAACTGGATGGTCACATTAATCAACCTGAGGAGAGACAGAAAGACGCTCAGAGAGGAACTTGAGCAAGAATGATGAAACAACGGCACATTTACACAGAGATTGGTGTGTGTGTGTGTGTGTGTGTGCTACTGAGCTACAGTCCCGAAATTGAGTAAATGATATTCTATTTGTGTTGGTCTGTGATTATTGTATTTCATATATAAACAATAGAAGTGTTTAGTATGTCCTCATAGACACATGTGTGAATCTCACTTTTGGAAATTGAGGCTGATGTTCTTGTAGTGGTTGGAGGGGTCTGGGGGTGGATTCACGCCGATACACTCTAAAACAGAAACAGAGAGTACAAAGCACTCTGATTAAACATGCCTGAATTATCATCACCGATGATTCAAACCAACAGCGGCTTTGTGTTGCCAGGCAACAGTGGAATCAGAATGTTTAGAACTTCAGTTTGAGAGCGTAGAACAAAAATTATCTGCTAAAGACCCTAGTGAGACGACTTCTCAGGGAGCATCTGCAGGAATCCCTGCTAAAGCTGAACACTACTCCAGCATATTTATTCTGCTCTCTCTTTGTTTGGTTTGATTATAGTAATTATAGATGATTATAAGGCAGCATCACGCGTATCCTTTGTGGAGAAGACAGTCCCAGAATCCGTTTAAAATGAAGTCAGTTTAATTTAACCAAGATGGTGCACACGTTTAGAGAAATGAAAAAGCTGGCATGGAAGCTGCAACCAAATTTACATATTGTGGCATATTTCATAGTGAAATGACTTTTAAACATTTTCTCCATCATTTAGTGAATGCATTGCATTTATGCTTAAAACAGTAAAAATTAGTGGTGTCAAACGATTAATCGCGATTAATCGCATCCAAAATAAAAGATTTTCTTTACCTAATATATGTGTTTATGCTGTGTTTATTTATTATGTTTATATTAAAACACACATGCAAAGTATATATTTTGAAAGTATTTCCATGTAAATGCATTTATATATTTATTTTCTTACATTTGATATTATATCTAAATATATTTAATATGTAAACATAACATATTTTCATGAAATATATACATGCATGTGTTTGTAATATATATATATATATATATATATATATATATATATATACGTAATAAATATACACAGTACATATATAATAATATATTACGTAAAGAAAAACTTTTATTTTGGAATTGCGATTAATCGCGATTAATCGTTTGACAGCACTAATAAAAATATATATTAGTAAGAAAAATATTATAAATAATAATAATAATAATAAATCAAATAATTATTATTTTGCAAAAATAATTAAACATAATTAAACAATATAAACCTATTTAAAATAATAATAAAAGAAAATACTTCATAAGCATAAACTAAATTTTGAAAAACTAAATTCCCAGAAAACAAGATTTAATATACTACATATAATAATAATAATAATAAAATGCAAGAATCATTGTTTTAAAGAATAAAGATAAAAGGAAAACAGTAATTTTATGTTTATGTTTTCATACTCCACTATCTTCTCAGTAAAGACGTAATAAATTGCTATAAGAATAATTTATAGTAAGTGACAAAAATACTAAGAAAGCAAAACTTTTGTGCAGTGATTCAGATCTGAATGCAATCCTACATTTTAATGAAAGATTACAAAGTAAAATAAAAACAATAAAAGACACACAATATGAAAAATACCATGCATCAGGAAAACAAGTGGTGTCAAATTCAATCTGGCGTTCGTAAATAAATCTATATTCCACCCAATAATGTAATACATCAACTAAAATAGTTCAATATATAATCAACAATGCCCTCTTCTTTCTGATATTTGTGTGTCTTGCATATTTACACGCTTGATAATGATAAAGTGTAAGCAGCAGACAGAGTGACGACTCTGTTTTAAAAGCAGAGTTATTGATTTGTGCGATGCACAGAAATGGATTTTCAGCCCACCAGTGTCGACATGAGGGTCGATGTCAAACGTGTCGTTAACCGGGTCGATGGTGCCCTTCCTGTAGCAGCGCTGGCACAGATAGAGGGCGCTGTCGTTCACAGCCGAACCTCGAACATACGCGTACCTGCCGACCGACGTCTGCGGCAGAGCCAGATACTGACGGACAGAGAGAGAGAGGGGCGGGTCAACTACTGATTACTAAATATATGACCGAAATTGTAGTTTGAAATGTAATCTATCAGATTACACATATTAGGTAATGCATTTTCATTCACTGCTATTGTGTGAATAGCATGCAATAATGTAATCAATAAAAAAAATATCTCAGTCTGTTTATAAGCATTTTTAAAGTGCAATATAATATAAATACAATTCTATTTTTACTATCCATCAAGTATGTCATTTAGTCATCGTATGTAACTTTACTGCATGCATTTGCTAAAATGTGCAATATAAAACAGAACTGTCTGAGATACTAGATTGCATACTGCTTGGTTTAATACTTGGCAGTATTCAATATTTACTGTACAGTGTGCAGGAAGCACTCCGCTGGCACTGATTTGAGAAAATAATCAGATAAAGCTACATAAATAATCCCTTTCTTTACTGCTGCTCAGAGTTTCAACGTTCTTCTGATGTGCTAATGTCGCTCACATCCTCTGCTTGGCCAACGATTACTGAAACAACACTGACTGTAGCAATCAATACAACGTCTTTAGTCAGTTCAAATAATGTCATTAACTGAATTATTTATTAGGCTGCACTAGCTTTCAACATTTAAACCTGTTAAAATAGTTTAATGTTTTTTGTAATTGTTTTTTTGTGTGAACTTATCTTAAAAAGTAATTTATTTCCGTGATTAAATCAGAATTTTTCAGCATCATAACTTGTGTCATGTGATCTTCAGAAATCATTCTAATATACTCATTTGCTGCTCAAGAAGCACTTCTGATTATTATCAATGTTGCAAACAGTTGTGCTGCTTCACATATTTGTGGAAACATTATAAATGTCTTTTCTGTCACTTCTGCCTGATTTAATGCCTCAGTGAAGAATAGAAGTATAAATATACAGAACTGAAAGTAAATCTGGGTCAGTACCTGCTCTATGGCGTACTCGATGTGATCGTAGACGTCTCTCTGCGTGTGGATACACAGCGGCTCCTGCGAATCATCCACATAGTCTCTGAGGAACAGATGCCTGAAGGAGTCTGTGTTCTCCTCCTTAAACGCCACCACCATCTGATTACTGAGACCGAACAGCACCAGCTGACACACAGACAGAGCCATTAATACATGCAGAAGCTTAATATACTCAAACATATCAAAAAATGTCTTTTTACTGTAGTTATCTTGGACTAGCATGCTGTAAAACAACAGCATAGTGTAAAAAAATCACAGTAAATGACTCCAAAAGCCTTAAGCGATCAAGTATTAAAATACCATGGTTTTTACAGTATTGCAGTGCCATGGCAGACTTTGGATGAGTGTTGAATGGGGCGGGTTGGAAGATCTGAGTGGTTTAGTCACCTGTACAGTGACTATAATGATCTTGAGCAGCTGAAGGACCAGTTTGAAGGGTTTGCGGCCCTTGGCGTGGTATTTATCACACGGGCTCATGAAGAAGTACTTCAGCTTCCTCCGGAGGGCCTCCTCCTCTTCCTCGGCCCGCAGCCGTGACCCCGGCGCGCTCACGTCCAGGACGGGACGGCTGCGATGACACCCGCCGTTCAGATCCCCGGAGCCGTATCCCATCACAGGGGCCAGCAGGCGCTCCGTCTCTGAGGGGACACATACGGATGAATGAGGGGGTTATTTAAGGGTTAAATATATGGGCTGGTAGCGTAAAAATGGATCCTGTCAAATTTAAAATTACAATCTTTATTTTTACCTACTATTATGTACTTTTTCTGTGGTATTTTGACGGAATTATTGTTGCCATGGAGATATAATTAAAAAATATATTTTTAGGATGAGTGAAATATGTATTTTAATTAGGGGACTAATACATATCTTATTATTAAGCATTACTATTTTAACCATGTGACACTGAATAGGTTTATTTTGACAGGGTTATAAATGAAATCAGCAGTTATACGAGATAGATCTGATATTAATGCACATCAGTATTTAAAAAGACACATCTGTCGTCAAGGTTTTAGTCATTTTAGTGAGATATAAAGAAAATAATGCATATTAATAATATAATATCAAACCCGTGGCTCCTTCAGCTGAAGGTCTGGAGAAAGAGCTTGTCATTTTAGGACCATCGATGAGCAAAAACGGATATTGATGGCTAAATCACAATAATGTTGTGATCGATGGGTTTAGTGAATAAAAGCAGACGCGGATGAAGCGCATCGCTGCAGAAAACAACACAGACGTCAGACGGGCTGACCACAAGCGCGCTGTCAAAATAAAAGTCCCTCAGCGACCTTTCAAAACAAACGTTTGCGAGCACACAGCGTGTATGATGCTGTATGCATATTTAAAAAAATTGCACATACAAACATACAACTTATCATGCATCTTAATTCCAACAGAAAGGCAAAGTAAATATTATTTGGAAACATTCAAATGGGGAAAAATGTCGGTTGCATTGGTTGATTTTCAGCATTTTAATGGATAGTCAAGACATATGAGGGGGAAAAATGAATATTACAATATTTAATAATAATAACAATAATAGATTTAGATTTAAAATGTAAAGATGTGCTGTAAATTTGCTAACGTTCCCAACATTACTGATGATATCATTCTTCAGCTTCAAAGAAAATAATTATCATATATAATATAATTATAGATTTGCATCTGATTAGTCGTAAAAATAATACAGATAGATTTGAATTTCAGCTAAGTCCTACTGAGTGAACGTCACGTTGCTTAATGAATATTAATGAGCCAAGCATTTATACGCACGTGTTTCCGCTTCGACCGACATTCGTCACGCAGGAGAGCGGCAGCGGTGGGTCTTCTTCACAAAACTAATTCAAGGTATTCCGATAGTTTCGTATTAATTTTCTCAATCCTAATATAGTTTACCGTGGAGAAATATTGTAAGTTGTTGAAACAGTGTGGAGTTGGAGAAATGTTTGGTCTTATGCGAAGGAAGCGCAGTTACCACGTGTTCACCACGAGGACATGGCAGAGTCGGTTACTGCATGCAGTTTAATGTGTTTAGCGTTTATAAAGACTGGTGCTTTAAGAAATGTGTGCTTTGAGGGTCTCACGTCGGATGTTAATAGATCGTGATGCCCTTTAAAGCCCTGAGTAGTTTTGAGCGTGCACACAACTAGAGCCCCGCGCTGCTGGTGGTGTATTGTGGGGTGTAGGATGTGTGCTACAGTACAGCAGGCTCTCTGCTCTCTTCTCTCTGTCCTGTGAGAGCTGGGACGATACAGATCCTGCTACAACTTCATTAGTGTTTCACTCGAGCTGACAGATTTCAGATGAGGAATGGACTCTTGTGCTCACTGCAGATGTTTCATATATCTTCTGTTGATTTTCAGGACGATGCAGAACAGATGGAGAGACACTGGTTTGTGAGCATGCGAAGAAATGATTGAGAGATGTGATCCTGGAAAAACTTTAAACATGCCAACAAATAAAGAGCAATAAAACACTTACAAATAGTGTCTTGTCTCAGTTTATCGTTATTTTCATCTGCCACTGTTTTGTTTTGTTTGATCTGAGGTTTTAATGTATTGTATTTGAAGAGTTTTAATGTGAGTTTTGAATTTTTGTTTAACCTGAACGGGTGGGTTTATTCTCCGACCTGCTTTAGCACTCATGTGATCCATCTCCCAAAAAGGGGAAAAAATAGCTTAAGTTAAACAACTAAAAAATTAAGTAGGAAGTATACAAAAGGGAGTAACTCCTAACCAGCAGATGGCAGTAATGCACTTTAAAGTTATATGCCAGCTGCCTCAAATATTGAATGTCACAGATTATGAATCCTAGGTCCTTTCCAACATAGATATAAATACCTAGACGCCTCATTGACTCTCGACCGCACGTCAACACCGCCGCCATGTTGGTCCGGGCAACATTTATGTGGTTTATTTCATTAAATAAATTGTCCTATGAGCACGATACAGTGATCACTTTGACTAAAGTGTCAGGATTACGGCGCTGAAGCATTTCTTTTTAATTTCATTACTCGTTTACAGAGATCACTAGATTATAAGGATTTTAAACTAGGATGCTTATCATAAAACTCTGGACTGGTTATATTTTTTTCATTTTCAGCCAGATGCAAACAGGAGCACACAAGCTTTAAAGAAATCTGAAGCCAGTTATGAATTTCCAAGAAACGATACAACCACAGACTTTTCACTATTATTTAATTTACTTTGTAATCTACTATATTATTCTGTATTATTCCATCTTTGATATTACAGTCTATTTGCTGCTATTTATATATTATTAATTTATATGGTATTGTACATATAATGGTTGCTATAATAAATCTATTATATCACTTGTGTTATTGTGCTGTTGTACAGTATTTTATTACATTATTTACTTTACTACAACTTGTACTATATACTTTTTATCATATATCACTTTTACTATTTTACTATGCACTGTATCAGTGTATAATATTTTATCACTGTAAGTTTCACTGGATCCATAAAGGATTATGATTTAGCTACATTGGTTTATATCTAGTTTATATCTAGAGTGTCATGTAAATAGGAAGCAGACTAGCAGACTGTCACTGTTTGATTTGTATTCAATGATTTTATTCAATGTTTTCAATGATGGAAAATTATTAGTACTTAAAGGTGTATTATTTAGATTTTTCCCCCCAGTGTTTCAAAGGGAATGAGCTGTGTTCTGACCTGAGGCACAAGGCTAAGATGTTAGGGTTAAAGGCAGAGAAAGCAATGAAAAAACTTAATTTAATTTAATGTACATTAAAATGACATTACATCTATATATTAGTTATACTAGCCTACATTAATGTTATAATTGTTTACAAATAAAATCAACCAAATCAACAGGAGTGTGAGCTTTCATAATTTCTTTTAAAAAATTAACAATTTTTTCCAACCTGACTAAATAACTGGAGGCAGAGTTATTTTTAAGTCCATGCATATCACAAACCACTGAAATCGGATGATAAATGTAAACATTATGGTGATTTGATCCAAAAAAAACGCAGCTCCTCCATTCACCGACATTTGTTTTTAAAGCAGTCTTGCCCGGAGAAAGATGGCGGGCGCGTTGACGTATCGCAGCAATGGCTCAAAGTGGCCAAAGAGGCATCTGGGTATTTATATGTCTATGCTTTCCAAATACAGGCACACACTTTGGGTAATGCCCAAGAAGGACACCTGCAGGGATGAGTTATGATTAAAAATGGTTAGAAAATATGCCTGGGGAGTAGAAATCAATTGTAGCAAACCCAAAGAGAGAAATAAACACAACTGTGATGCCACTGGATCAGAATAAGGCCTGGACCGAACCGATTCAGATGTAGCAGGCTGCTGTCATCCTGGCTTTATTGTTGTGTTCGCAGATGATCATGGTGTAAGCAGGCAGCTAGCTGTGCATTTTCATGTCAGGTGGTTCTTTGCCTCCACGTCATGCATTAAAGTGGTTTAAAGTCTTCATTTCAAGCTTTTTAATATCACAGGATGATGTTGTGGATGGATCTAAGAACCCCTTAAATGTGTGTGTTTTACTTCAAGAAGTAGCCATGTGTTTTTATTTTCTTTCTTTTACATACATAAAAAACTTGTGCAAATCATTTCTGAAGGAGAGAAATGAGAGTCATTTATCAGGAGGTCTGTAGTTTACACTGAGAGTAACTCAAACTCCTCTGTCTGGAGGACTGTTTAGCATGCAGAGATTCACAACAACATGACTATCACACATTCAGACCCATCAGTGAAGCTGTTGCAACATGTAGGGTAAGAGAAGTTGTGTTTAACAGTGAGTAGTCATAAACACAAATATTGTGCATTCACGCCCACAGTATTTTTCTGTGCCATTTTTACTCTATTTCTTAATTGTGCTGTGAAAAAGTGTTGCTCCCAATATTGATTTCTTCTGATCTCATTTTAAACTAGTGTTTTTGTACCATGCTATTATAGTGTATTATACTGTATACATTAAAGCATTCACAACACTTTAAATGCTACAGAATACTAGTGAACTAATAAACCGTAATAAACTCTACAGTATAATACACCCTATAGATGTAGAAAAATGAGTACAATATTGAGTCATTTATTTATATTACCACAGCAACTATACTGCAACAAATTCATTCAAGTACTTTATTAAAGTATGGTTCAAAAACACTATAGTATTAACTATAAATTACTACATCAGAAATTATCCAACATATCCAAACCTGCTGTATTTATCTCCTTTAGTAGCAATATTAGCTTTTGAGCATGAAATGCATTTTGTGGTCCTGCCACAGCATTTTATTTTGGTTTAGTCAAAGTGTGCTTAAACTTCAGTTTATAGACTTAACATCAGGTCCTTTAGGATTCTTTGGTAAAGAACAGAAAAAATGCATTTAATTCTGTGATGTTTTTAGCTATTTTGTGACATATGTATGAATTCTAAAAATGTTTGCTACAAACTTTATTTTGTGTTTACTCAGGTTGCCTTCAGGGTTCATTTTTAAACCAAATTTAGTATGTGACACAAAAACAAAAGAAATAAGAATGGGCCAAATGCTATTATTACAGCACTATATAAGTTTATTATTTTCTTCTCTGTAATCTAGTGTATTATTTATTTAATTCAATTCTAGGGAGAGCTTAATACAGCACTGGTGGTGTCTCTGACCTCTCTTCTTCTGAAGTCAAATCCACTTCAGTTCTGATCCTGAATATTCTTCCAGAGTCCAGATCTCATCACAGCCGGATCCACAAACACCTTCTGGAGCTTTGATTGATGTGCCACGATACTTGGGCAACCTGTCCTTCAGAGTTTGGAAGAAGATGCAGGACATTATCCAATAAAGAGAGTCTTCAGAAGATCTGTAGTATTATATAACCAGATAAGTTACTACATCAAAATTATATTTACAGTTACAGTGAAAAAGCAGAGTTCTGATTGATTGATTGATTGATTGATTGATTGATCAATAGGACAAGTGTCAATTCTTAATAATATGTGTTGGATTCACTCTTGATCATATTAACATCAGTTTAAAAGCATCTGTTGATTGTGTCTCATCAGCTCCTGTGATTCTGGATCCAAACACTGCTCATCCTCGTCTCGTCCTGTCTGAAGATCTGACCAGTGTGGCCCTCAGTGAGTACAAACAACCTGTTCCTGATAATCCAGAAAGATTTGACAAGAGTTTCTCTGTTCTGGGTTCAGAGGGTTTTAACTCGGAACACACGGCTGGGATGTGGAGATTAAAGGGAGTCAGTACTGGAGTGTTGGAGTAACTACAGCATCAAACCAGAGTAAGGGACACCACTTCTAGCATGTGAGAGTGTATCTGGACTATGATGGAGGAACAGTGTCGTTCTCTGATCCTGTAACTAACACACATCTACACACATTCACAACCACCTTCACTGACACTGTCTTTCCGTTCTTCTTTTGTTATAAGTTTTCTCCTCTGAGAATCTTACAATTCAATAGTCGGTAATGGTTACAGCTATAGGTCCAGATATTCCAGAGGTTCCTTAACCTTTAATTCAATTTTGATGAGAATACCTTCAAATAAAAGCTTAGAGTGTGCACTTTAATTCATATTCATAACTTGAATATGTTTTGGTGAACAGCTAAACTAATAAAGCAATGTAGAACTAAACTACAGCAGCATTGTAAGTGCATTAAATCATTAACCAGATGAAAAACGCCTACATCCTGTTGCCAACGGTAACTGTACCAGAAGTAGCCAGTTCTCCATTGAAATGAATAGGACCATGTCACTTTGTCTCTGCGTGTTACTGTCGGTGTGAACAGGACAACTCTAAAATTCTGTCATTGACTTTAAATAGACACCGAACTGAAGCAGCAGAACTAACTCTTTCCATTCATTCATATTCTGAAGCACAATCCAGAGATCAAAGCCAAATCATGCAGCAAAGGGTCAAAGAGCATGAGATACAAACAGGCAGGATAATAAAAATGCTGAAACTCCACCCTCTTACACCACTTACTAGGAAGAGACTGTTTCATTATTTCTCCATCTGTTAATGCTGCCTCTTTTCTGAATCTCTGGGGAAAAAAGAAATAAGTGATAAGTGCAGAATAGAACTTTCAAAATGCTTTTTTTAAAGAAATTTGTTTCTGAATAGACAGCTTTTTTTGGTTCTCGTGGTTATTTATTTTTTGAAAAGAGTTTTAAATGAGTGGATCTCTGAGAATGGCTTCATTAAATGTATCTGCAGAAGATCTTTCTTGTCCTGTGTGCTGTGACATCTTCAAGGATCCTGTTGTTTTATCGTGTAGTCACAGTGTGTGTAAAGAGTGTCTTCAACAGTTCTGGAGAATCAAGGAAACTCAGGAGTGTCCTCTCTGCAGGAGAAGATCCTCAAGAGATGATCCTACATTTAATCTTGCATTAAAAAACCTTTGTGAGTCGTTACGAAGGCAGGGAAATGAGAGTGGTTCTTCAGAGTCTGAGGAGGTCTGTAGTTTACACAGAGAGAAACTCAAACTCTTCTGTCTGGAGGACAAACAGCCGGTGTGTTTAGTGTGTAGAGATTCACAGACACACACCAATCACTCATTCAGACCCATTGGGGAAATCGTTTCTTCTCACAAGGTAGGACAGTATAATCATTTTGATGGCTTTTGTGTTTGTATTGGTTTTTTATTTAGGGTTTAAATTTGTTTGGATTTTTTCTGTTCTATATCTAAGTACAGCACTTGCAATGAACTTGGAAATAGCAAATATGTGAAGATGCACCGCTGAATAATAAATATCAAGCAAATGACAAGATCCAAAAATGGCTTTCCTTATCAGGCTTTCCCTACTTTTCCTTATTAGGCAGGAGGTGAAATGTTTTATAGCCTTATAACATGACGTGCCAGGACAAAGGTTCATTAATAAACTTATTTAACATTTATTTCACACTTAAAAACACCAAAATATACAAAATAAAAATAATAAATAAAATCTTGTATACACGCAATTACCTCTGAATTGCAATTATGTTCATGTTTTCCTTCGCTTTGTCACAAGCTTGTCCTTAATACATGAACAAGTAGCCTAGCAGAGTAAGAAAATGGTTTAATTTTCCTTGTCTAATCAAAATTCAGATTTCAAAATCATTAAAACCTGGTTTAATGGCTAGTGGAGAAAACAAAGATCTTTTGGTCTACGTAAAATTATAATAAAATGTTCATATTAATACTAATTTAAAATACAAATCAATACTTTTAGCTTTAACATGTAAACATAGGTTGAATTGCCTGAAAATCTCTTCAGTTCAAATCTCCCAGTAACGATGTCTTAGAGTTTTCACTTTGTCAAATTGTAGGAGGAGCTCAATACAGCACTGAAGACCTTACAAGTGAAACTGACACACGGAGAGAAAATGAAAAGAGAGTGTGTGAAAACAGTTCAACACATCAAGGTGAGGAAACAGAATCAAGAGTCAAATACTCTATAGTCCCAACACAGCTTATCATAATAGATAATGGACACACTTAGGCTTATGACTATAATGAAATAATAGGAACCAAGAACCTAGAAAACCTAATTCATAAAGTACTTATTGGATTGTAAAAACATTTGTAGTGTGTTGACTGAGACGACAAGTGAATGTGCTTTGATTTCAGTCTCAAGCTGATCACACAGAGCGTCAGATTAAACAGCAGTTTGAGAAGCTTCATCAGTTTCTTAGCGATGAAGAAGAAGCTACAATCACTGCACTGAGAGAGGAAGAGGAGCAGAAGAAGAAGATGATGAAGGAGAAGCTGGA
>JAUCMR010000071.1:732356-745731 GCA_032357425.1 Enteromius argenteus
GTCTGCAACCAAACCACAGACTGACCTGGGTGCAGATTCTAAACCATTGTCTCTCGAAGACAGAAGGATGCCAACAAAAAAAAACAAAAAAACAAAACAAAAAGAAAAATGTGTGCTGCAAGCTCCTGTGTTTTTGGCTTCACAGGGAATTAATTTCATATGGAAATAATTTCAGCATTCAGCACCTGTGAGAAACCTCAAACGGGTGGGTGGCTGGCCGAGAGATCGGCCAGATCTATTTAAAGATTTAAAGATGTTTAAAGATCTATTTGTTTTTGTCAGTGTTATTTTGCCTGCATTACAGCTTAAGAAATCTCTTAGGTATTATCCTTTTCTGTCAGTTTTAGGGACAAAATGTCCTAGAACCAGTTAAATAGTAGGGCACAGACATCATTTTACATACTCAATTGGGTTTATAATTGTTAATTACAACATAAAAAGACCAAAATAAACATACTCTTGGACTTATAAATTTTTGTGCTGCAAAAATAATTTGACACTCACTTGATACTGAACAGTAACATGTGACATGAAATTCATCTGAACTGACATGTAACAGTAAGTCAGTCAAGCAAATAGATGAAGACCAAGCTGTAATGCAAGCAAAAATATTTCACAAATGATTACAGATCAGCAAAAATTCTTTAAAAATGCTTGTGACACATTAAAAGTCTTGGTAACACTTTATGATAAGGTCTCATTTGTTAACGTGAATGCCTTGACTAACACGAACTAAGACTGAACAATATATTTTAACATTATTTATTAATGTATGCTGATGTTAGTTAATCAAAATGTTCATGTTAATTCACAGTAAATTAAGTAATGTTAACAGATAAAACTTTACATTTCAAAAATGTCTTAGGTTTGAACTTAATGTTAATTGAGATTAAAAAAAAAAAATTTAATCATTGTTCACGTAAATTAATATAGTTGATAGTAATTGTTAATAATTTAAACCTAACTGTAAATTGTTATCAAAGTTTTATACATTATTCTGTGTGTGTATGTTTCACAGTCTTGATGGTTTTGATTAAAACTTTAATTACTGTATAACTTAAAACCAGATTGCCAGAGGATTACTGTAAATGCATGTGCTTGCACTGATGGCTTGGGCCCGTCATCGCTGCTTGCAGCTGTATTTTATTTTCATTTTGTTCAATTCTAGGAAGAGCTCAATACAGCTCTGAAGCAGTTGCAATTGAAGCTTACAAACAAAGAAAACTTTAAAGGAAAGTTTGAAGAAATGGTTCGACATCATGGTGAGGAAACAAAACAACTTTATTTGTTAAGACATTCAACTATTTAGATTAAAAATTCATGTGACTCATAATTTTGTTGTTGATTTTCATTCACTTGAATGTGATTTGATTTCAGTCTCAAGCTGAGCACACAGAGCATAAGATTAAACATCAGTTTGAGAAGCTTCATCAGTTCCTCAGAGATGAAGAAGAAGCTACAATCACTGCACTGAGAGAGGAAGAGGAGCAGAAGAAGAAGATGATGAAGGAGAAGCTGGAGGAGATCAACAGACACATCTCAGCTCTTTCTGGCAGCTCGGGAACGTGGAGCGGATCTGGCAGCACGGGAACGTGGAGTGGATCTGGCAGCACGGGAACGCGGAGCGGATCTGGCAGCATGGGAACGTGGAGCGGATCTGGCAGCACGGGAACGTGGAGCGGATCTGGCAGCACGGGAACGTGGAGCAGATCTGGCGGATCGGGCCAAGGCAGACCATCCTCCACCTCCGCTGTCGGAGACTCAGGCCACGGTAGCGAATCCTCCACCTCAGCTTCCAGAGGTTCAGGCCACTGTAGCTCCTCCTCCGCCACAGCTTCCAGAGGTTCAGGCCACTGTAGCTCCTCCTCCACCTCAGTTTCCGGAGGTTCAGGCCACTGTAGCTCCTCCTCCACCTCAGCTTCCGGAGGTTCAGGCCACTGTAGCTCCTCCTCCACCTCAGCTTCCGGAGGTTCCTTCCCTGTCCCACCCGTCCCCATCATAACCCAGGCCGTACCGCCCCTCCCCAAAAAATCCTTAGGGGGGGTCTTCCGCTAGTAACAGGCCTGGGTCAGCGCATGGTTCCAGGTGGAACCGGTCAGAGAACACAGGAACCGCCACAGAACATGGACACGGGTCCTCACCCCGTGGAACGGGGCTGCCACCCTTATCATGCGGATTGGGTACCGCGAGGGACTTACTCGGTTCTCTTGACCAAGGAGTTGGACCGAAGTCCGTGGAGATGTGCGCGTTCGTGTAAGAAAAAACAGTCTGGTGTGTTCGTGGCGCGGTGGTAACGGGATCCGGCCGAAATCCGGCTCACGAATGATATGTAGCCAACGTGAGAAACAATGCTGACTCCCACGTTAATCCAGCGATGTCGGGGATTTCGGATTCCCACAGAAAAGCAGCACCATCTCTAAACAGCTGGATAATCTCCACAACACCCAGCACAGACTGTTTGGCGAGTTGGTAGAATTTGTGGATGTAATCCTCGAATGACGGTCCCGAGTGGATCAGCTCAACGAGCTGTGACACGAACGACATCTCAAATAAGATCCGTGATTCTGTCACGTTTGGCGTTTAGGCTGCTGCAAATTATTGTTGCGATCCCGCTTCATCAGCGGACAAAGGCAAGGCAGAACTGACTTCGGTGAAAATCATGTAATAATCAAAGTGAAAAATAATGCTGATCGAAAGTGCACGGATCAATGCAGACAAATAACAAAAAGCAGAGCAGACACTACAAACGAAACGTTAATCACGGATAAAGAGAACTAAAAAAGACACGGTTAAATATACAAACTAATTACAAGAAAACTCACGGCACCTGGGGAAACACAGCTGGGAAACAATTACACACCAAGGAACGGGGCGGGGTTACAAATGACAGAAGCACATGAGGGAGAACGAATGAAAATAAACACAAAGCAGATGGACATAAAATGAAAACATAAACAAAAGTCTGGTGGAACGCCTGAGGGCGTGACAATTAGTATGTTAATTTAAGTATTTAATGTTAATTTTCTATTCATGAACAGATGGTGCTTAATTAACCTTCATGTACTGTACAAAAACAGGTATCTTCCTGTATGGCCTGGGTCAAATTGAACCATACTGGATTCAAATGTAATTCCACAAAATATATGTAAAACAAAACAACAACAAAAAAGAAAAAACACACAATTAAGTTCAGTCAATAAACTTTTAATATCAGTACATCAGAGATGTTTGGGATTGCACATTTTTTGATGATGGTCTAAACCTAAAGTAATCTTAACAAAGTATATTTAATTTGGAATGTTTTGGACTGTATCTTTTAACAAAAGACGAAAAGCGATAGATTCGCTATTTGTAGCATAGCGCCAAACTCACAAACATATGTTTTTATTTGTTTGAGAGATTCAAGGGATTTAGAATTTAAATCAAATAATAGTTTCTCCCTAATTTATTTCTGAATAGAATGTCTATTATTGAGTACACAGTAAAAATCAACACTCCCAGTGTTTATATAATCCACACTCAGAGTGTTAAACAAGTAACACTGAAGCAGTGTTAAAGTTAATAAGATAATTAGGTGATTAATTAAGTCATGATCGACCATTATTGAAGACACCTGATGTTAACAAACAGAATCAAAGAAGAAAATCACTATTTTTATGTCACCATTTTAGTCAGTGTTTACTTTAGTTGGGCTCTTGACTCTAATACACACTTTAAATCCAAGACGTAACGAGGAAGGGACTCAAAACACCCGGGGAACACAGCTGGGAGCAAATTAACACAAAGAGGAGAGGAATTTCAAATATGGGCATGGAAACATGAGCTGGAAATATTTCTTTATTTGAACAACTTTGATTTGATGCAACTATATATGTTTAATACAACAAGCTTACTCTAAACCTTTCATACAGTATGGCTCGCACGCTCCTGTTTAAGTCACAAACGTCTATTCAGGATATTGTAAAAATATATTTCTTTGCTTCATAACACTCAATGAATTGTTGTAAAGTGAGATTGGTGTGTTTATAAAATGTATTGCATGTAAATGATCCACAACAATGCCTATATGTTTTGGGATTAAGTTGCAGTTACCTAACAATTAAATGATTATTTTTATTACTGTATTAGTGCTGTTTTTGTTAGCTGGTATAGCAACCACCACTTTAAAAGCACTATATAATTAAAGTTAACTTGGCGTGACTTGGCATGCAGTATTTGTCCAGAACTTCAATAAGACAAGAGGACACACTAAATCTTACTGTTTATTACAAGTAAATACAGCATTTGATGTATTAATGTATTAAGTAATAAATGTTTATATATATATATATATATATATAAGATTTGATTGTTTAAATGAATCATTCAAAAATATATATTATTACAAATCTATCTGAATTATGCTTTTAACAATAATGTTTACTAAACAACTGTGTAATAAAAATTAATTTCTGACTATGATCAGAGAAGAATCCAGTGGTGTATCATTCTCTGTCTGCTCCATTAGATGTATTGATCCAAACTCTCAATAGCATCCTGTTTTGAGTATTTTCTCCAGTTGTCTGGGATCTCAGTACTCACAAAGGTTTTATTGTAGTATTTCTCCAGATCTCTCTGGAAACTACACATGAACCACTTCCAGTACGGCAGCTCAGAGAAGTCAGGGGTGATGCTCCAAACTGCCAAAACTCCTCCTGCTTTTCTGTATTCTGTGCATGGGAGCAAATCATCGGAGGCGTTTGGATAAAAGTACTGATTTCTGTTTGCTACTGCTGATGAACAGATTTTAAGAGCTAAGTCACTTGAGTCTCTGTAAAACAACCCTGCAATTCCAGTTATTCTGTGGAAAGGAACCCTGTGATCCCCATCATGGTTTTCTATGGTGTTGGTGCAGGTAGCTTTACAGAACGGACACTGAACCCAACAGCACTGACAGAAGTGAATGGCCAGGAGCTCATCTGGCCTGAATTTATAGTCCAGATTTACTGGAAATGTCTCTGTGTTGAATCTCCTGCTGATCTCAGACATTACAGCGGTAAGTTCTTTTTTCATCACATTTTCTAGGAGGCTGAAATCATCAACATCATGTCTGACTCCACTGAGGTCTTTTTCAGAGAAGATCAGCTCATCTGAGAGCTGCTGTGTGAAACTCTTCAACCACAACCCAGCATCTCCTCGGTTGACATGAACATATTCAGTAGCTTCATTGGCTGCTTCCATGATCTTCTGCTGCAGGAGGTTAATGTTCTCCTTCATCTTGGGTAAAACACTGGCACTAAACTGATCAGTGATATATTTACTGACTTCATTTCTGATGAAACTCTTGAAGTGATCTCTGGGATTATTAATGTAGTTCATGTATTTATTGAAGTCCTCCTCTTCTGCCAGTGTCTTCATGATGTGTTTCTCCAGATTTGATCTGTTTCCATTCAGTGATACACAGTTTGATCTCATTTCATCTGCTAAATCTCTGGCAGTCTTCTTGTAGATGCTCTGCTCAATGGGCTCTTTCAGTTTCTGACAGATGATCTCTCCAAAAATGGCAGCTGATGTTGCCCCATGCAGGTGTTTATGGAAAATACTATAGTACTCTTCTCTCTTTTTTTCAGTATATATGACAGGATCATTGGCTTCCCTGAACATCCTTTGTTGGACAGTGATCATCTCATTTGCTCTTTTACAGATAGAATAAACCAAATCAATGAAGAATTGTTTCTTGAACACACATTTCCCATTTCCTTCCTCGTGTTTTACTTTTTTCTTGATATAATCTGTCAGCTGCTGAATGCAGCTTTTGTGGTAGCCCATCTTTGAAATGTTAAATGACTGAATCATGTTGTCTGTCTGGTGAGCAACATCTAAGACTAATGCTCTTGTTTGTATTTCATGCTCTTTTGAAAGAGCATCAGCAAACTTTTTAGCTTTTGTGACAAATCCACTGGATTTTGTTATCTTTACATAATCATCGTAGGTCATCTCAAAGAAAACATCCCTTCTCATTTTCCAGTGATCTGCAGAAGCTCCATAGATGCCACTGAGGATCTCTCTCACGTCTCTCATTACGTCAAAGTCTTTGATTGCCGGAGTGTCTTTGATTGTCTTTTTCACACTCTGTTTCCAAGTCAGATCAAACTTTTTCTTCAATCTTTCTTGATCATTTGTTTTGGTTTTGAGTTTTAAGGCAAGTTCTTTGCTTTTTTCATAGAGAAAGTTTTCATGATATATCCTCTGAGCGTCAATCTTTTTCTTCAGGTCTCGCTGCTGAAGAATCTCACTTAATTTACTCTTTGTTTTTCTTATAATGTTTTCTTCAAGCTCAAATGATGTTTTCCACTGAATCTGTATTTCTTCATCCTTGTTTTTCTCAAAAAAACCTGACACTGATCTATTCACTTCCTCACTTGTCTTCTTCAGTTCTCTTTGAAGATCAGTTTCCTCAACCTCATGAATTACTTCATTTTCTATTTTGTTGTATAGTTTGTTCTCAGTTTCCATCATGGCACTGCGAAGACTCCAGGACCACTTGCTGTACTCTGTCTCAAATTTCCTGTAGACTGAAATCTCCAGAGCAGTTTTGAATTTAAAGACAAATCGTTCATTCAGTAAAGCCTCAGAGAGATCTTTAATACATACTTTTAAGTCAGTCAGTCTCATTCCATGTAAGTTTGAAACATGAGAAAGAATAGATTTCTTAAGCTGTTGAATATTTTCACAGTAGTTTGGGTTTGGTGGTGCCATCGGTGGGCTTCCCTCCCAAAACTGAGCTAAATACTTCACGTCTTTCTGCACATCAAATCTAATGACATCACTGAAACATTCAGCATCAAAAACTTCTTTTTCAGCGGCGAGTTTTGTGATCTCGTCCAGTGTCTGCTGCAGTCGTCTCCTTCTCTCCATGTTTTTCTCTCCAGCTGTGATGTCTGTAATGTTCTGAAGCACAAACACACAGCTGGGATTCAGTCTGACCTTCTTCATCCTCATGAAGGCCTGAACAACAATCTGGAGAATGTCCTGCACTTCAGATGGGTTTTCTTCAAATATATTGATCAATGTCAGATTGCCAAGACCAACAACAAATGTGGCCAGTTCATTGTCAAGGTCTTTAGTTGATCTTCCAGCCAGTTCTACAGCGCCAAGACCTTCAGTATCAACGACCAGAATATAGTCAACGTTCATCTGTGTTTTCATCTCATCTGAGACTTTGATCAGCTGCATGAAAGCTCCTCTGGTGCATCTACCAGCACTGACGGCAAACTGGAGTCCAAACATGGCATTGAGCATGTTGGATTTCCCAGAGCTCTGGATCCCTAAAACTGACAGCACAAAGACTCTCTGGTCTCCCAGTTTCTGGACAAGCTGATCTAGAACAGCAGAGATCCAGATCACAGGAACATGAGCAGCATCTCCATCCATCAGCTCCAGTGGAGATCCAGAGATCATCATCTCTGCTGCAAGACTCGGGAGAGAGGAGAAGTGAACCAGCAGGTCTTTCTTGTTCTTCTTCACAGATGAACATGATTCATAGATCTGACCAATCTCCCTAATGATGTGCTCCAAACCAAAGTCTGCAGCTTGAAGATCCTTAGAAAATCTCTCAAGGTCTGTTTGTTCAGCTTTGAGCTCAGATTTACCATGTTTCTTATTTATTTTTACAGTTTTTGACCATGTTTCATAATATTTATGATTTAAAGCAGAAAGGTTAGCTGAGATATATTCATTCAGAAGGATTCTGAGCCATTTAAGGAAGAACATCATATTTTTTTCAGAATGTGAGTTCATTTGTTGAAAGAAAATCTTCATAAACTCACTGATTTTAAATTCATTCTGCTGTTGTCGAATATTCATCAATTCAGTTTGTTTTCTACTAATATCTATTTCTTTCTCATCTGCTTGAGGTCGATGTAGTTCTTTGTTCTTCTGACTCCACTGATGCCACAGTTTCCCCTGATGAGGCAGAAATGATTCTTTGATTTCAGTTATATCTTTCTTCTCCAGTAATGTCATCATCAGTTGTGCTGCTTCTCTTCCTCTCCTGCAGTCCTCATCATCTTCCTCATCTACTCTGATGTCTGAATGTTTGGACACATCTTCAAGTCTGAAAGTGGAAGATTTTTCCGAGAGACAAACATTTATAGTTCTTCTGAGTTCTTCAGATACATTCAACTGACTTCTGTCATTCAGGCCAATTTTAAACTTTCCTTTCTTCATCTCAGTGACAATAGATTCATCTTCAGAAAAAATACAAATGAGTGGCTTTTTGTCCTTGTACAGGTTTTGTATCTTTGCTGCATGTTTGTCATTCCTGTCCAGTCGTGGTAGAAGAACAACATTGACTGAGCTCATTTCTGTGAGGATCTGCAGCTGTTTCTCATGCTCTCCGGCATCACCATGTAGATTACAGAAGGCTACACAGTCAGTGAATTTATCTGTGTTTTTCCCAGAAGGGCAGTACCAGGCGATCTCCACCACTCCATCCATCAGGATTCTGGTTCTGCTGCTGCCTGAGCAGTGTCTGTGGAAGAACGTGTTGTGTTTCTCATTGATCAGACTGTTCATCAGCTGAGACTTGGATGAAGACACAGAGCCAAACCTGAAGAAAAACACCATTGGAGTTTCTGCCTTGTAGATCGGCTGGGTTTGACTGATCATCTCATTGTTGGTGTTTCTCATCCTCCAGCTCTTGTTGATTTGTCTGAATGTCCAGAGAGGAAACTCAATCTTTCGTGTGAAGGGATCAGGAACAAGCAGAGGCAGAGCGTACTGACACTGGGACAGTTTAGTCACCATCAGCTGCTTCAGGAAACTATCAGCACAATGAAACACGGCCATCTGAACATCCATCGGGTGAATAAGGTCAGAATGAGTTGTTCTTTTGTTTGACAAGGACACTGCTATAAATATATCTTCAGATAAGTCTGTATGTCTTTGTTGTGTGTGATCCTGTTGACTGGCCCTATCAACATTAATGTATCTTGCTCCGTAGTCCATCATGAGTATTTTTTGTAGAAAATTCTGAGTCAGCTCCCGTTCAGCACAAGGCTCATGGCACTGGAATGAATGTTTGGTTATTTGAAGAACACCTGCAGCTCTCAGTTTATTTTGACATTTGCCTTCAAGATGAAGTTTGCGAAACAGAAACTTTATTTTTTCTCTTGCAATCTTTTCCTCCTGTAGGTGTTGATCTTGTCTGATTCCTGTGGCTCCAATATCCTCGATTGCTCTCTGCTATATAGGCAAAACAGTAGTAAGAAGTATTTTAACAGTAGTTAAATGCACTTTTGTAGTTAAATAGAAATAAATTTGGAAACAATTTGTAACACTTTGTAAATTCACATGGAATTAAATCTAATATTGATAATGAGAAAAGACAAAGTTAAGCCTGGAATACACTGCAATTTTTGCCCCAATTTTCCAGTCTGGAAAGTTGAGGCTAGTTGAGAAAAGCTGACAGATTCAACAGAAAATGGACACAGACTATGATTTTTTTAGCTTCAGACATTGATTCTATCCAGTTGGAGAAAATCAAATATGTTTGATATTTCCTAGCAACAAAGCACAAGTTTCTGTGTGAGTTTGTTGTGATTGGAACAAGTTTTAAAGTCTGGTAGTGTATGATCCTCGCTCGTGTAGTGTATGATGCTCAGTTTTACTTTGTTACTATTTACAGAGTATGTAAGTGTATAATGCCTACTGTTTTAAAAATCTGTTTTTTTAAAAGTTGTGTAGGTTATTCCAGGCTTTACACATGTATCAAAATTCTAAACACGTTAAAGATATCAAGTGTAGGTCATGTTGTTTGAAATTAATTTAATTCATGTACCATTAGCTAATGAATATAAAACGAGTCTAAAAACTACAGTTCTTTAAAGATTTTCTATAAATACCTTTACTGAGTCTTCAATCATTTGCTCAGGGATTCTGCTTCCTGTTATGCACTTCTCTGCATTTTCAGACGAATCTAAAAGAGAGAAAACATTATTAATCACACACTCTTACCATTATCAGGAGAATCACGTTCACTGTCACATTCAGCTGTATTTATCACATGCAAAGAAATCTGCAATTTTCCAAAAAAACCCTCAAACATTATTTTTCATTAAACATGAAGAAAACAGATAATTAAATTCCCATTTCAGTTAGTCACTATATCGTTACATCGGCTGATAAGATGGCGGCAAGCATCCACTCATTCAGATCTTTGCTTCGGAGTTGATCACTTTGAGAGTGCTGCTTCTAAGGAAGAAACCTTTCTGCATTCAGTGGAGTGATCACCCTAGACCTTACCTTCCCTGGGCAAACCAACTAAAAAAACAATTTAGGTGGCAAGGTTGGTTAGAGGCAAAGTCCCGCAGCGGGCTCAGGGTCTCCTTGGTCCAGTGTCTATCGCTGCATCAGAGGAGGAGCTTTGGGCCGGAGGTTCATGAAGAGCTCACTAAAACGTGGAAGAGCCCTTACATTGCCCAGTCACACCCTCTTACACACTCTTCCCTCCTCACTACCCTCGACGGTGGTCAGGGGCTACATTCTTGACGCAACCATTTCCCAGGCAAGCCTCTTCAGGGACAGTACAGAAGCAGACGGAGGCCATCAAACACATCTTGCCCCAGCGTGATTCTGCTAATAGCAGGCCGTCGAGTGCCAGGTCTTTGTTACAGAAAAATGTCACTACAGAACTACATAGTAAAGTTTGTAGGCAAACTTTAAGTTGGCTTGAACAAGCCTAGCTAGAAAGTTTGAAGTTATTTTAAAAGCTTTATGTTTATAGGTTTTCTTTCTTTGAAGTTCAAAGTAATTTATCTTTTTTTTTTGTGAACAAAGAAAAAATCATGATTATAAATCATAAATCATGATGTTGATTTATGATGTCACCTTAGTGTGTCTCTGTATAATAATAAATAGAAATGGGAAAACCAATGCCCCTTATTTCGTATTTACCTGCCATTAAAAGAGGTTGCTCTTTTTCTATCATCTTCTTGTCCCATGACCTGTCTGTCTGTGGAGATTTGTCTCTCTGGGAACATTCATAGACAATGGTTTGAGTTGCAAGCCACATGTGAAAATAAAAAAAAAATCAGGGAAAATAGGGAAAAAAGAGAGAATCACACTATGCGTTAGTATTATATGCACAAATGAGCAATATTTTAGCTGCTTTGTGATTATTAAATCACTGAAATTATTATGTTAAAGTCCTAAACACATAAGGGCCATTAGCACTGTGCAAACCTTTTAATAGTACTTTTAATAGTATTTGTACCTGGGTCAAACTCTTTGTGATTAACCAATCAGATATGAAGAAAGTTTACAGTTTTTGTGACATTGAGCCTTACAATCAGTGTTTGGTGCTTGTACATCATTGTCAGTCATCTCTCATTTCCTCTGATTTTAGGCATTACTCATGGGTAAGGGTAGGTTTAGGTGTAGACATATGGTCAAGACTATATTTTTGCATTAAACTGTTGTTCCAGAGTCAACAAAATATGTTGACCTAGGGACACATAGCACTGTTTGCACCACAGAATGGTTTTTGCTCCAGGTACTCCATTTGGATCTAGCTCCTACCTTAAGAGTAGGGTGTAAAACAATACAGGGCTTCTCAAACTGTGCTTGACCCCAGGTTATTGTCATTCTAAACACCACTTTTAATCCTGGCTTAAGACATGCTTAACACCTGTAATTTTGTGTTAGCACTGCATTTTACCAGGGGTTATGAAACACCAGTTTCTCTGATTCCAGAGCAGGCTTAACGCCACATTTGTGATGTTAACCCAGTTTGTTCAGTGTGAAAGGGTGCAGTGGTTGTTTGTTGCTGCTGGATGCTTGGCCACAGACAGCCAATCAGAAATAAAGCAGCGAGGCTTGTGTCATGTCAGTAACAGAAAACATGCATCATGTAAACAGTAGCCAACACATTTAAAATTCAAATTCATAAAAGAAAATGTAAAGAAATATTCATATACATTGCTCCTTTTTTTCTCAACTTACCATGCCTACTACTTCTGTTTGTAAATGGCTGTGCCTATGTGATCCAAAAATTGCAGATTTTGCTCCTTCTACAAGTCTTAATTCTTCCAGTAATCCTTGGCTTAATAAAGTTGCTCCCAGTGATGCTCCTCCTGATGCTGCTGATACTCCAAGTGATGCTACTCTGGATGATGCTAATACTGCCTGTGATGCTCTACTTGGTGCTGCTGATTCTGCTTCTGATGCTACTCCTTTTGCTGCTGATTTTGCTTGTGATGATACTGACTCTGGCTGTGATGCTCTTCCTGATGCTGCAGATTCAGCTTGTGATGTTCTTCCTGAAACTGGTGATTCTGCTTGTGATGCTCCATCTGATACTGCTGATTCTGCTGGTGATGCTGCTGCTTCTATTAGTGAAGTTCCTCCTGATGCTGCTGATTCTGCTTGTAATGCTCCCTCTGATGCTGCTGATTCTGCTGGTGATGCTCCCTCTGATGCTGCTGATTCTGCTTGCGATGCTCCCTCTGATGCTGCTGATTCTGCATGTGATGCTCCTGCTGATGCTGCTGATACTCTCAGTGATGCTACTCCGGATGTTGCTGATACTCCCAGTGATGCTACTCCGGATGCTGCTGATACTCCCAGTGATGCTACTCCGGATGCTGCTGAAGCTCCCAGTGATGCTCCTAGTGATGCTCCTCCTGATGCTGCTGATACTCCCAGTGATGCTCCTCCTGATGCTGCTGATACTCCCAGTGATGCTACTCCGGATGCTGCTGATACTCCCAGTGATGCTACTCCGGATGCTGCTGAAGCTCCCAGTGATGCTCCTAGTGATGCTCCTCCTGATGCTGCTGATACTCCCAGTGATGCTCCTCCTGATGCTGCTGATACTCCCAGTGATGCTACTCCGGATGCTGCTGATACTCCCAGTGATGCTACTCCGGATGCTGCTGAAGCTCCCAGTGATGCTCCTGATGCTGCTGATGCTCCTAGTGATGCTCCTCCTGATGCTGCTGAAGCTCCCAATGATGCTCCTTGTGATGATGATGCTAATACTGCCTGAGATGCTCTACTTGGTGCTGCTGATTCTGCTTCTGATGCTACTCCTTTTGCTGCTGATTTTGCTTTTGATGATACTGACTCTGGCTGTGATGCTCTTCCTGATGCTGCAGATTCAGCTTGTGATGTTCTTCCTGAAACTGGTGATTCTGCTTGTGATGCTCCATCTGATACTGCTGATTCTGCTGGTGATGCTGCTGCTTCTGTTGGTGAAGTTCCTCCTGATGCTGCTGATTCTGCTTGTAATGCTCCCTCTGATACCGCTGATTCTTCTGGTAATGCTCCCTCTGATGCTGCTGATTCTGATTGTGATGCTCCCTCTGATGCTGCTGATTCTGCTTGTGATGCTCCC
>JAUCMR010000071.1:748449-759650 GCA_032357425.1 Enteromius argenteus
GCTGATTCTGCTGGTGATGCTGCTGCTTCTGTTAGTGAAGTTCCTCCTGATGCTGCTGATTCTGCTTGTAATGCTCCATCTGATACTGTTGATTCTGCTGGTGATGCTACTGCTTCTGTTAGTGAAGTTCCTGCTGATGCTGCTGATTCTGCTGGTGATGCTCCATCTGATACTGCTGATTCTGCTTGTAATGCTCCATCTGATGCCGCTGATTCTGCTTGTAATGCTCCCTCTGATGCTGCTGATTCTACTTGTGATGCTCCTTCTGATACTGCTGATTCTGCTGGTGATGCTGCTGCTTCTGTTAGTGAAGTTGCTCCTGATGCTGCTGATTCTGCTGGTGATGCTGCTGCTTCTGTTAGTGAAGTTCCTCCTGATGCTGCTGATTCTGCTGGTGATGCTGCATCTAATACTGCTGATTCTGCTTGTGATGCTCCCTCTGATGCTGCTGATTCTGCTTGTAATGCTCCCTCTGATACTGCTGATTCTGCTGGTGATGCTGCTGCTTCTGTTAGTGAAGTTCCTCCTGATACTGCTGATTCTGCTGGTGATGCTCCATCTGATACTGCTGATTCTGCTTGTAATGCTCCCTCTGATGCTATTGCTTCTGTTTGTGATGCTCCCTCTGATGCTGTCCATTCTGCTTGTGATGCTCCGTCTAATGCTGCAGATTCTGCTTGTGATGCTCCCTCTGATGCTGCTGATTGTGCTTGTGATGCTCCCTCAGATGCTACCGATTGTGCTTGTGATGTTCCTTGTGATACTGCTGCTATTGCTGCAGATCCTGATCCTATATTTAGTATTGCAGTGGGTAGCACCTTTCTACACCATTGCACTGCTGCTTTTATTCTTTTTACCAACACTAAAACCCACTTTAGCTTTTTTATTACCCTCTGCATTATATTTACCAACCTTTTTAATTGTGCTCTTGCAATTGCTACCATTACAGCTCCTGCAATTGCTCCAGTTACTGCTGATGCTGTAAGTGATTGTGCTCCTACCAGTGATCGCAACATTGCTGCTGTTGTTCCTGTTAGACCTCCTGTTACTGCTGTTACTGCTACTGCTACTGCTCCTGTTCTTACTTCTGCTCCCCATAATGATTGTAAAATGCCAATACCAGCTGCTGCTCCTGTTGCTGCCCCTACTACTGCTTCAGATAATGGTATCCCTGTCATTGCTACTACTAATGCAACTACTGCTACTGTCAGTGCAATTCGTGCTGTTAGTGGTGTTTGTTTCCAGGTTGCTCGCAGAGTGTCTTGTAAAGTTGTCCTTTGTTCTCCTGCTCCTTCTTCACCAGGCCCTGCAACAAGTAAAGAAATATATATATATATATATTATTATTATTATTATATGTCATCATAAAAAACACACATCTTATCATTTGCTCAGCTTACACATAGGATACTGATGTTGTCCAATCTTACAAAAGATATGTCTTACCCATGTTGTCTGATTTTAAATCACCAGGATGTGACGACTCAAATTCACAAAGTGTCTACTTATTGTTTGTGGAACCCTAGGCAAGAACATTACATAATATGTAACTACAATCATGACAACTGTAATGAAACATAAATGACTAAAACAAGCACACTATACATAGGTTGTTGACAAATAGTATGTCCATTTTTACCAAGTGTTTTTTTTAAGTGTAATTTTTAAGTGATTTTACTACTGAAATGAATTGATACGTTTTTGAGAATATAAATAAATCATTTGATTAATTATGATCAACTACTTCCAGAAAATGCTTAGAGAAAGTGCCAACAGCATCGCAGAATAATCCACTAACGTGAATCGGGACATCCAGGACAGCCGTCTTTTCAGAGTGTCTCATCTCAGTCAGTGTAAACCATGACAGTTAATCACCACTAAAATTAACTCAAACTCAGCAAACTCAATTTGCTGGAATGCAAAAGAGGAAAAACTCCACTTTGATGTGGCATTGATCAATGGTGAAGATGGTTTTAGCAGACATGTGTCTTGAAGGAGAAAGAGTCTAATACAATGACGTCAGCAGCAATTTACTGTAGCACGAATGCCCAATCTTTTTTCTTTTTCTTTTTTTATTTCTTTCCTTTCATGAGTGCACAGTTTTTGGATTTACTTTTTTATGGTTAAATTAAACGTTATTAATAATAAAAAAAATAGCTTTAAGCAATTGCCACAATTTATTAATAGTTTAAATATATATAAACTATTTGTAGCAGCCTATTATGTACATTCTGCTGAATAACTGATATTTCTGCCGCAATGTCAAGTAAACCGAACGTTTGTTTTTACAAGTTGCCATGAATACAGTTCTGTGTGTACATGATAGGATAGATTTACTCAAATGAAACGGTCAAATGCTCATGAAGTAACTCTCGAAGCAGTTCTGGAGATGTTATTCATGTACTGTATTTATGTCCTCCTTTAGTGAGACGTTATCACCGGAAGCGTCACGCGCACTTCAGTATGACTAGTAAACAAAACCGCGCGGATGCATCATTCATTAACACGCAGCATTTCTATTAAAATAGTTATTTTGCTGTTTAACATGGACAAATACTAGAGGGAGCGGGAGTATGCTCACTTGTGTGTCCGCGCATTGAGGCGGAACTGCCAACACAGTCTCACGACCAATTCGTACATATTCGTACGAGGTCCCAAATTCGTGCTAATTCGTACGACCTCACTCGATTTGTCTAAAACCACGTGACGGGTAAGTTTAGGGGCGGGGGTTAGGTTTAGGTCATTCGTACAAATTCATACGAATTGGCAACTCGTAAAATACGTACGATTTAGAAGAAATTGTATGAATTTGTGAGGACATATGAATTTGAGCGAATTAGCACAGTAGAGACTGTGTTGGAATTAACATGCAGTAAATGAGATAAATAACACAAGGCTATTTAGTTTGTTTAATAAAACCACGAGGTATAGATTAATTCTGTGAAAAAAGGTAAATGAGTTCTGTTGAGATCTGGCACTGAGAAAATACAATTAAAATAAACTTGACCTTCAAGGGGGCAGGATGCTGTTATGGCAGGAGAAACGCTGGGTGCAATGGTACACAAATGTTGCAATTACATATTTTGTTTCGGGATCATGCTTTGACATATATGACGTTTTACTGCGAGTCCTATTGTGTGACAGAAAAATGTTACAAAAAATAATAATAAGTGATGTTTGACAAACAAGTTCCGAGAGGAGCAATGACGCAATGATTAGCTACCACTGTTCTCAATCATTCTATTTCCTTCCAGCCAATCAAATCCATAAGCCTTCCCCTTAAATAGGCCCTCTTTCTTCCCTTCATTATCTCGTTACGCATCCCTCCTCCTCCCCTTCTCCACCGTTATTTCGCGTCTTCCCCGGGGGGAGAACGGGATTCGAGCCGGACGTCAAGCTCAGCCCTGGTTGGGGTTCTACCCCCTATGGTTCCATCTTATTGGGCTCGGTGTTCGCCGACATCTGGGCTCGCTCCCTGGACAGCACGCCAAATACGCTATAGTTGTTATCATAAGGAAGCGCGAACTCTTGAAATAAATAAATAAACTCTAACATTTTTAATGCTATTTGTGACTAAGAATAAAAATACACTTTTATCATGTTATTTGTGTGTTACGTTTTTTGTTTGTTTGTTTGTTTTTTAAATTTTTTTGCTGTCACACTATTCAATTCTTAGTCAATTTTTTTGTCAACTACCCATATATTGCCTCTTGCTTAGTACAAATGATTAATCTGCATTTGTCATTCACACTGATATTAATAGCTGATTAGAAATCTCTGTGCATTATGTTGGTTAGTTGTCTGATACCTTGTTTACGTCAGGGGTGCCCAATCCTGCTCCTTAACTTTACAGGACAGTCTTTGCTGGGACCAGGACTGGGTGTAAAGGAAGACAAAAAATATACCTAAGGATATGAAGCACAGGGCTTTCTGGGCTGTAAACATTTATCTCTGTAAAAATTATATATAGATATATTAGACATTTCTTATCGTGTGGTTCCCTCTAGTGGAAACCTACAACAGTAACCTGTTACCATAGTAACCTACAACATTTTGTAGGTCTGCTGTTTTGAGGTGGCAAAAAAATAAATAAATAAATAAAAAAATTTTAAAATTCTTCAATCTTCTCTATATTAAACCATTTGACTGACTTTTGACAAATTTTTGCATGCATCATCTGAAAGGTTATCAGAGACCATTTTAATTAGTCGAGCCGTTTAGAAGTTATAGGCCAATTTTGTAGCCATTGCTGCATACGCTTATTAAACTCTATTCTGAACCATTTTAATGAATCCAAATTCTTATGAATCTTTTCAAAAGGAGTCTGACATCCCTGCTCTAGAATGATGGACGGTGTAGAGGAGGAAAAGGTTAATATGTTAATATGATTAATATGTATTAATCATTACAGGCTATACGCATAAAAGTATACTAATTTTAACACAGTAGATAGTTGAAACTTCTTTTTATTATAGGCTCATGTGGCTTTTACAACTCCCTGTTGTTGTTTTTCTCTCCTTTTCTCTCCTTTTAAATAATAATATAATAAATATAAGTAATAATAAATAATGATGATACTAAATAAAGCTTCAAAGTTGTGCAATCGCATATACGTCTTTCGGAGAGTTGGCTGAACTTTGGAACAATTGGCACTCTGGTTTGGACCGGATGCCATGAATTGTTTCAAAAGTTTCCAGTTTCCCAGACCCAGCGAATCAACTGTACTGCCCATACATTTAATTAATATTATCAAATAATATGCTATATCTTCTGAAAGATGTATATGTCCTGTTAGGTTGTTTGATTTACGGCACTGAGCCTACTCTAGGAACAATGAAAAAAAAAAAAAAAAAGTTGGGAGTAACTGAAAACATGCGGAGAAAGCGGGACGACATACCTTTATGAGAGGGCGATCACGCGATGAATCCTGCAATCTGAGCAATGTTTATGTTGTAGCCTAAATTATATATGATTTTAAACTCAAAACAAAATGAGTCCGTCTGCTAAGTTTTTTTTTCTTCTTTCAAAATCGAAAAGAAGTTCAAAAATCCAAACGGTGCAGTCGGAGTTTGTGAAATATCAAACGTGTCGTCTTTAAAGTATTTGTGGACTGCGGTCCCAGTCAGGGCAGGAGGGAAATAGGCGTTGTCGACACACTGTCAGCTTAAAGTGTTTTTTTTTTGTTTTTGTTTTGTTTTGTTTTGTTTTGTTTTGTTTTTTTGCAGTAAGCGAGTCTGTATAGCGGTTTTGTTTTTTATAAATACACAAAATTATTTTGTCAAAGTTTGGGAAAGTTGTTTAGACTTTAATGAAATCATAAGCGGAGTGTGAACCAGCTCCAGTTTTAATGATTAGTGATGATTGTGTGTGTGTGTGTGTGTGTTTCTGTGATGGTTAGGTTTAGGGATAGGGGTTGGGTAGGGGGATAGAAAATATCATTCACCTTATAGAAAATCAATGCAAGTCTATGCAATGTCCCCACTATAGGAAAACGAACGCGTGCGCGCGCGTTATGATTGACTTGATTGCACTAGATTTCTGTAAAATTTACAGTAACTTTTTGACAACTGGATGTATACACAGGCAGCATGTGTACATGCAAGGCGACAACGTTTAAATATGAGTTTGTTTCATAGGTTCACAATACGGTCATATTAGAATTATTTTGCGTCCTCCAGTATTTTAGGTTTCATCTGGGACTGATGACATCTCTTTAGATATTCGACTGCATCAAGCCCACTGATATGGGGAGAAGACGAGTATAGTCACCAGAAGAGAAGGACCGCGGCACGTGAGTGTAATACTTGTTCGTAGGTGTGTTTTTTAATTATTACTTGCTGCTAAGAAGGAATTGTTTTGTTTCCTGCTTATTTGTATAGTGTTTTTTTTTCTTCTCGTTGTTGTGTATTATTGATTGCGCTTACTAAACCAAAAAGTGTAAGCAGTCATTACGTATTCTTTATTGTTTTTTTAAAAAAACGTTGTCACTGCTAAAAAAATAGTAGTTGTTTGCACTATTTAGACAAATAATTGACTACACTGATCAAGTTAAGAAGACATCACTCAGTATGTTACGTTTTTAAAAAGGGGGAGGGGCTTTTTGAAGCAGGTCGCCTGGCGTCAGAGAGCTGCAGCTGACAGCTGCCTCAAGAGATGGGTTGACGCGCCAAGTTAACGGTTAATCTTTTAAAAAAAGATTTTCTATAAAAAAGAAGTTTATAAAGAGTATTATCTGCAGATATCTTTCTTTAAAAAATGCTTACCCAAAATATGGACCGATGTTGAGCTCTAAAAAGATGACAAGGTGTTAAAGTACAGATAGACGCTTTTTTCTGTCGGTTCATGGTTTAGATATATAAAGGTTAACTTTTAATTCAGCTATTTTTGTCATTTCATATATCGTAACATTATCAAGAGTGTTTTTGTATGCTCACAGTTTAGCTGTAACGTGTTTATTTCGTTAACTTTGTTATTTCTTTTCTGCTGGTTCGCACTCATGCATGTAACGTTAAGAGTCCATGCATGTAATTTATTACACGTGCTTTCCATGTGGCTAATGCTAGCGTGTGTATTTTTTATTTTAAACTAATTGGAAAAAAATGCTACTTTAAGTTTTGCATTAGTGATTTTTTTTTTTTTTCATGTAGCTGTTAACATATCGTAAATTGGAACATACAAGATCATTATTACTTGGTGCCTAACCTTTACAGTGGAATTTTATCTGCAACTTTTTCTAAAAGTTTGCTTATGCTCTGTTTTCACAGGTTGACACAACTTTTACAACAAACCAAGTTTGGTCCATTGTACACTTATTTGATGCATTGTTTTTTTATTAATATAAGTAATGAAAACATGTCACATTAAGTGATACTGTAATGGTTGCCCAGTACAATCAAATTTGTACTTTACTTTACTGTTCATGGTCTCTTGTAGATCATTTCTTCTTATTCTAACTGTCTTTTTTTTATTTTACTACCCAACAGATTTAAGAGCCAACTGATATTAGATCAACAGTGCTTAGAGGTCTGCCAATTGTCCTTGGTGACAACCCCATTGACTTCTTTAAACCATGCTTTGTAAGTAACTTATATTCTCCAAGGGTATCTTGCACCAAACTGCAGAATTTTTTATTAATTCATAGTATGTGTATGTGAGAAACATTACCATTAAACTTAAACCATTAAACATGAGAGACTTTTTTTTTTTTTTTTTTTTTTAGAAATTAATACTTTTATTCACCAGGAATGTGTTCACTTAACAAAAAGTGATAGCATAAATTTACATTGTTAGACAAGATTTATATTTTGAATAAATTCTGTTCCTTTTTTATTTATTTATTTTTTTAAAACCTTGTTATTTAACAAAGAATCCAAAAACAAATAATAATCACAGGTTCCACAAAAATAGTTGACTGAATAGAAGTCTGAGATCTGCGAGTGAGCGTCGCCTCGTGGTGCTATCACAAAGAGGCTCAAAATCACTCTCCAGAACGTTCTCATTCACTGCTCCTGGCTGCTGGAATGATCTTCCCACCCCTATCAGGGTTGCTAGATCCCTGTCAATCTTCAAACAACAGCTGAAAACTCATCTTTTTCGACACTATCTGACTTTATCCTTAGAAAAAAAAACCAAAAAAAAAAACTTTCCTCTTTGTCTTTTTTTTCCTTTTCCTTTCCAGCTTGTACTATTTAAACAGTACCGGAGTCTGGTATTAAGAGCACTTCCTCTGTCCTTTGCCTCTTCTAGACTAATCGCTCTTAGTGTTCCCCAATTGTTAGTCACTTTAGAAAAAAAGCATCTGCAAAATGACTAAATGTGAATGTAAATATGCCTCTTATAGGGGTCATATGATGTTGCTAAAAAAACAACAACATTATTTTGTGTCTTTGGTGTAATACAATGTGCTTATGTGGTCGAATGTGCAAAAACATCATATGAGCAGGGCAGGGCAATGTTTATGGTAACTACATCTTAAAATGACTTGATTTACTGTTCAGATATAGGTTTTCACAAAGACAAAACATCTTTATGAACTTCACATTTCATCATGTTTTGGCTGAAAAAGAAAAGATTATTATCAAACAGTGATATTAGCAATTTATTAATAATAATTTTTTTGTTGATTTAACAGTGGAACTTTATAACTGTGTGATTTCTGTAAAAATGTGGGTCAAATTTCAATGTGATCTAAAGAAAAATAGCAGAACATACATTTTCAGACAGCAGAAATATATTACACAAAACAGCAGCACCTGACTTTGAAATGTACAACACTCATATTTATTCAATAAAATCTTAGCATTTTTAAAGGGTTAGAGTGATTTTTACCCTGCATTTTTACATTTGTAAAGCCATTTTTTATTTATTTATTTTCTAAAAGTTCGCATTATATTTTGCATCAAATTCTTATATTTAATCAATAGAGTCAGATAGAATAATACGATATTTGGGGCTGTTACCAAACAAACAAAATCATTTTCAATAAATATTAATAGTTACAGATATTTAAAATAATACATAAATAAAAGAAATAAAAAGGTATTTAATTGTGCAATTAAAACCACCAGAAGATGGCAGCAAGTCACAGTTAAAGCCTTTGTGTGTGCACTTGTACAGCTATCTACTGCATGTGAGGGCCACTTTGAGTTTAGACTATCAAAGTAGGACAATATTGTAAAGTGGGGACATTTTGGCCAGTCCTCACTTTCTAAGAGGCCTGTTTGAGGGTATACCCAATAACCCACAAACCCATAAAACCCACTCTTTAACAAATGACATCTTATTGTAAAGTGTTACCATATATATATATATATATATGTATACCATAATGATGATTAATATATTAATCATTCATATTAGGAAATGTATTGTCTTTGCATAAGGGTTGACCTCCTTCCCAAGATAAGCTTAAAAAAAACTGATCTGCCTCTTACAAAGTGACTCAGGAAGTGTCTCATTGTCTCAGTGTCCCAACAAATCAACAAGCCTGTCAACCCATACAGTCGTACAGTAAAAGGAAGTGTGTAAAAACACTAGTAAAGACAACATTTAAAATAAGATATTAAAAAAATATGATTAATATAATAAGATAGTGTTAAATAATCTCAAATTAAACAATTACTGAATAACAATATTGAATATTGAATAACCTACAGAAGCAAGCAGCATTCAACAACTATATATGGATGTGTCTAAAACCGAACTGACCTCTCAGTCTGTTTAAACAACTTTAGGGAGTGGTACTGATAAAGAGGATGTGAAGTTCCACAGTATCACAGCGGTAATATGCCTCAGTATGCATCTTTTATAGCACGAAAACAGCTGTTAACTCTCTTCTGAGAATACAATGATATTTCTCTAAGGCGGCGTATGAAAACTCACAGGACTCCTGTGATTCTGTACCCTGAAGTGTGGATGGTCTTCTGAGTGTTTCTACTGCATGACAGACAAGGTAAGGACTGATACAGTTATGTTTATGCTATAAACAAATTCACTTTTAAATATAAAATATGTTTTCAAACTTTCACATAAAATATTAAGATTTTTTTTTTTTAACGTATGCTAGACTTCAAGTTTAATACTTGTTAAATGTGTTGTTTTCTAAAATAAAATGTAATAATTTAAAATATTTATATAAATTTAGAAACACAATACAATGCACACTGTAAAAAACAATCATAAAAAACGTCTACGTCTACCAAACAAAATCCCAGAAGTGGAAAATGGTGTAAATGGTTTTTCACTGGTATTTAATGGAATTTAGTTTATGAAATGTCAAATTATTTTATGCTTAATAACTTTCTAGGAGTCACCTAGCAGAACAAAATGTTATTTAGTTTATTTTTATTAAGTCTTGAAATAGTTTTTTATTATTATTAATTATAATAATAATAATAATAATAGTGATGTACAATACTTATAAAGTCATTTTAAAGTCAGTTTTCAGTTTTGTGTATGTGTGTGTGTGTGTTGTTTGTGTAACACAGCCAACATAAAATCATAGCAGCAGAAGCTTGTTTGATCTGACACATCTCAGTCTGTTGATGTGAGTATATCTTTTTATAAACTGGAGTCCTGTAGTTAAAGATAATTATGACACAAATTTTGTTTTTCCAGAAGGACAGATTCCCTGAGGAAAAGTCTCTTGGTTAAAGTTGAAGACACAACTCCAGATTAATTCAGGACTGATTTATACCTGAACTTAGTTCTTAAATCTCTGCTGCATCAAAATGATTCTCGAGGAACTGGGAAGAAACCTACCTGAAGTCACTTTAGATCATATAGTAAAGGATTTGTTATCGTTTTTTAATGGGTTTGAGTGCCTGCATGAAGCTAAAAGAGTGATTGAAAGGAAATGTGACATTAAAAAGGAGCCTGAACATAAATGTTGGTCTGAAGATTATATCAAACAAGCTTGGGAAGAAACAATAAAAGAGGATAAAAAATCAAACAGAAGACGACACTGGGCTCGTGTGATAATGTTGCAGATAGTAAAAAGTTTTGTTTGTGATACATGTAAACAAAATACAGCACAGAAGAATCGTCACGCAACTGATGAACAAGACTGTGAGACGACACCAAACTCAGAAGACGTTGATGAGCAGGTGTTTGAAGGGAAAAAAGTTTCTGAAGTATCTAAACTTTCAGATGATTCTGGTGTAGTATCGGGAAGTCAGCTTTCAGCTTCTAGCACAGATGAAGCTCTTTCACCTGCTGAAGTGAATCCAGTCGCTGATTCAATCAACACTAAAACCAAGAGTGCTGCATTGAATGAGGACGAGGATACTTCAGTTAACAACTGTGAGCAGCAAAATGGTGAACTGTTCTTAGCAGATGTGCATGATAAAAAGAATGCAGGATGGAAAAATGGTGGCATATCACAAAGAGCGAAAGGAAACTCAGAAGACATATCAACTCAAAGCAATGCTGAACCACAACAAACTAAACAAGCCAAAGACACAGCTGAGCAGCCGTCAGGAGCAGAATCCACTGCAACTAAACGCCAGAGCACAGATAATACAGGATCAGAAAGTCTGCTTTCAACTTCTGGCAAAAGAGATGATTCGATAGGAATCTCCAAGAAAAGATGATGGAAAAGGGGAAAGAGAGGGTTCAAATACATTGAATAATTCTCAAACCGTCTACATACGAATCCCATTCTCAGTGATGTCTGGAAATGAATCACCTTCTAGCACAGACAC
>JAUCMR010000071.1:767487-782705 GCA_032357425.1 Enteromius argenteus
GATCATTTATGAACAATAAGTAAAATTAAACTGCTAGCAATAACTTCAGAGAATTGGGTGGGCCAGAGGGGCTGCTGGGCAAATATCTATAGCAGATAAAATCTCACTCCAAACTTTTTCTAAATCTTGAGAGCCCTGTGGTATTCTGGACAATTAGTAGGCTACCTTCATGGAGATGAACACATTTTTAAAATCTTATAAATTAATTTTAAAGAATTTATTATTTCTCAATAAAATTGCCATTATTAAAAGTTCACTTTTTATTCACGAAGACGACACGAAGAAGTGCTGTACGTGTCTCTGCGAAAAAAAACAAATTAAAACAAAACAGTTCGTCAAGACAAACTTTATGCTGGCTTGAAAAAGCCTAGCCTGAAAATGTACATAAACAAACAAAGCAGGTTTGTTGATGGAGAGTAAAAATGACTGCATAAAAATAATTACTATTATTATGACTAATATAGTATTATATATATATATATATATATATATATACTTTATATAATATATAAAACATATATTATTATTGTATAAAATATATCACTCACTGCAAAGTTGGTACACCTGCACATCTTAATTAAGAATAATACAACTTAATTAATGACTAAATATTTTTTCCTGCATTCTGCGAGTCCCACTGATGATACTCAAAAAAACAGTAACTTGTCGCCATCTACTGGTGTAATTTTAGCATTCATAAAGAGTGCATTTTCAATATAAAATGATTTAACGTAGACTACATTATTGCTAAACCATCAACAAACAGAATAAATCAGTGGCGAGGAAAGAGAAAATAAGGTAATAATAAATTATAATAAATATAATGATAACGATCTCTGAATGAGTCTTTTTGTGAACTGAGTCAAAAGATTCGACTCAGTGGTTGAATCAAACTGCTGCGCGGTTCCGAATCTCCCGCGGTCAGCGTGCACAGAAGCGGCTCCGCCCTTTCCCGCTGGAGTATTCGGAGGGGGCGGGTCTTAGAGCGCTGTGAGACTTCTGATTGGCCGTGTTCCAACCTCGCGGGCACTGCGCATGCTCACTGACCCCACCGCCTCATCCTGTATTTACTGCTAGTGAAAATGGCCGCTACAGATGCTGCTAAAATTTCACACAGAGAGACAAAAACTACTCTCACACTCGACTAAATGAGACGGATGCGACGCGAACGCTGCGAGGGAGTATTATATAACACAAAACGGAGTTCATTTCGTCTCGAGCCGTCGCTGAAGTGTTGTTTAGCAGCGTGAGCGCTAATTTTAGCTCAAGCTAACAGTGAGGAGCGCCCGTGCGTTCGGGCTCGAGGAGTACCGGAGAGAGTCGGTCATATGGCGGACCCAAGGAAAGTCCCGTTCGTCACGCTCGCCTCGTTCAGCAGCGCACCGGCGGCGCCCGACTCAAAGAAGCGCCGGCGGGAGGACGAGGACAATCAACCGAGTCCCAGCGTCACCGGCGGCGGGGGGCCGTTCGGTACCGGGAAACCGGCATCGGACCCCGGCGGACCCAAACCTACCGTCCGCCTGAACCTAAGTCTGTCCGAACCGAGCGAGCAGAGATCCGCCGAGTTCAACTACAGCGAGCTGGTCCAGTCCAACCTGCAGGTCAGTTCATTACAATACACTAGGAAAGATCGCCTCTAGAAAGGTTCACAAGAACCGAACCTGTAGTAAATATACCACCAAGTGCTTTAGATTTAACTTTTTAAAATTCAGTACTGGACTCAGCTTTATTATCATTGTGCAGAGTAAAAGTACAGAGCCTATCAAATGCAACCTAACCAAGGTGGCAGGTGCAAATAGAAATATATTGACCACAAAGACAGTCATAAGGTGTTTTTTTTTTTTAAATTAAGATTTATGCCTCACCTGAAAGCTGAAAAAATGTAACTTTTAGCATCGATGTTTGGCTTGTTAGGATAGGACGCTATTTGGCAGAAATACTATTTGAAAATAGTGTGAAAATTACGTTTAAAGTTGTTCAAATGAAGTTATTATCAATGCTTATTACTTAACAACCTAAGTTTTATGTGTTTACAGCAAGGGACTTTCCTAAATGACTTTATGGAACATGATCTTTACTTAATATCCTGATGATTTTTGGCATAAAAGGAAAAATTGTATCATTTTGAAGTGTATTGTTGCTACAAATATACCTGTGGTGTATACCTGCTGTGGTCCAGAGTCACTAATATATGCTGAAAGATGCTTGAGGTGAAATGTAGTATTTTACACTAACATCAGTAGCAAAACAGACGTCACAAGCGTGTGGTTTAGTGGTTATTACATGTCTAAGAGGAAACTGAAAGGTATTAGGTTCAAAACTGAACCTGTGATGAATGTAAAAGATGCATCAGCTTATAATAGCCTGATATGAGGAGAATGATGTAAAGGTTGTTATCCAGGAGAACAAAACCTGTATTAAATGTACTGTAAGATGCTTTATATGACTTTTTTTGTATGCAGTAATTTGCTTTTGTGTGTGGTTTACTTGTTATTAATTATAGTCACCACATCAGTAGTAATGATGGGTGGTGTAGTTTTTAAGATCTGAGCTTCTAAGGGTTGCATGATGCTTTTCTTATAAATTAGCAGTTTATAACTGTACTTATCAGGTAAAATGTGGTTGTTGTCAGCGTTAGCTTGATAGATGGTGTTTTTGTCTTTCACTGACAAAAGATAGGTGCAGCCCTGTTATAAAATGTTTTCGGCGTTTGCTGTGTATTGTGTGAAACTTATGTTAATGTTAGCAATTTTTTTTGTAGATTATTGCATGCACAAAAACAACAGAAAGTAACATAAGACTTTTAAATATTACCCATTAATGAGTGTTATTTAATATCAGCCAGACTTCATTTGAAGTGAATAAATAAACTGTGTCTGTTGTCGTTTGGGACCGTGAATGACTGTGATTGGTTGGCTCTGACGGCTTGGGTTTGCTCCTGAAGGTGAGGAAGGTTCCTCAGGGTCTCACTCCAGCTCTGGACCCCAGCGACCCGTTCGCAGATGAAGACAAAGAGCGGCAAGAAGTCGAGGCTCTCGCCAAGAAATTTGAGAGCAAATACGTACGTGATCTTCTGTTTCATTTATTTTTAGGTCATCTTTTATTCATCTTACGAATGCACGTCCTCCTGCGTTATTGTAATAACAAAGCATGATTATTATTATTATGTCTTAGGGACTTTCCTTTGAGGTCAGTGTGTTGTTATTTTCAGGGTGGCACTGTTAAGAAGAAGCGACGAGACCGGATGCAGGATCTCATCGATATCGGTTATGGCTACGATGAAACCGATCCGTTTATCGACAACTCTGAGGCCGTGAGTATGAGAGAGACTGATCCTCGGACACATTCACTGCTGATGGTCTCCTCAGATCCTCTTAATTACTGCTCAACACATGTGAGAATAAATTAGAGCTGCACGATCATGACAAACATCGTAATTGTCGATTATTCCCTTGAAATTGTAAATGTGATAATTAATTATGATCATCACAATTTACGGTGAATAATGTTTATACCATCGTTCGAAGCAACTGTATGCCATATTTTTACATAAACATAAACAAGCTGAAGACATTCAAACTGAAAAACCTATAGTATTAAGCCTTAAATGTTATACATTGGATCGGTTTATTCTTTAAATAATAAAAGCTAAACAAAGAATGGGGTGATGGTATGAAAAAAAAAAACCCTTAAGATAATTTGTAGAAAGAGCAATATATCTTAAGCATGCAGAATAATAACATAAGTGGACTTTACAATTAATTGTTACTGGGAATGATTACGTAATTGTCAATCGATTAATTGTGCAGCTCTAGAATAAATGAGTCATGAGTCATCTACATCTACATTTGCTTTGGGTTTGCCCATCATCTCTCAAATAACAGAAAACTACTTTGAAATGCAGTCTGACCCATCATCCTCATGCTAGTGTAAACATATCTAGTGTTTTTCTAATAAATTCATGTCTCTAGTTATATTTTACTCTACAATGATGCATGTCTGCTTTTGCATTTGTGCACGGTATTTCTTTCCTATAGGAAACATAATTTGGACTAAAATTGGACTTCAGTTTTCTCAGAGTGTGTTTAAAATTAGACGTCCTTGTGTCTGGTGTGCATGTTTATGTGGGTTATGAGGACACAAATGTGTATAATGACATGGGTATGACATACTGTAGGTATTACAATATGTAGGGGTTTTATGAGGACATTTTCAGTGTCTCTGTAATTCAAAAGGCTTATAAAACTAAATACTACTAATACTAAATGGTGTTTTTTTGAAAATCTAAAATCTAAAATATGCATAGTTTCCTGCAAGGGGTAGGTTTAGGTGTAGGGTCAGTGTAGGACAATACCACATACAGTCTGTACAGTATAAACACCGTTACACCTATGGAGAGTCCTCATAAATCACAAAAACCAATGTGTGTGTGCAGTACGACGAGCTGGTTCCAGCGTCTCTGACCACTAAACTGGGCGGTTTCTACATCAACATGGGCACGCTGCAGTTCAGGGCTGCGTCTGGATCAGAGGGAGAGGACGGAGGAAAAGACGCCAACCACTTCAAGGTGATCACCTTCATCACGTGCTTCCTCTCTGTTACAGCAGACTGGACACATGATACAGAGAGCCAGAGATATGGTGTACCACTGATAAATTATGATAGGGTTGTGCGTTTAATAAAAAAAAATCTAATTGCAACATGACCAAATAATTCAGTAAACATCCAGCCTTCATGCATTGTTTCACTGAAGACTTGTTAGATTTATTATCTGAGCAGCATCAACTAAATACATCTTTATAGATGTGTGTTTTGTCTTTTGAGCTGTGGCTTCAAACAACTTCAGCGTTTGGTGTGAATCTGTGGAAGTCTCACATCTTTTTTACCAGTCTCCTTTTATGCAGTACTTAAAATAAAAAAAAAAACATGAATTTTTACATTAATATTTAACCTGTAACAATTAGGGATGCATATATATATATATATATATATATATATATATATATATATATATATATATGAGCTGTTATTGGATATTTAATAGTTTGAACCCATTTTAAGATTCATCTAGCAGTAATTTAATGGGAAATGTATCGATTATGGCAAAGGTTTACCCATGAAAAGAAAATAGCCTTGATAGTGTTAAAAAGTGACTGAATAAAGAAATACCCATGAAAAGTACATTACACCTTTTAAAGTCTGTATTTTAAAATAGTTTTAACTAGTTTTTTTACTTTTGTTTTAGTTAGTTTTTAATGAAGTAGTTTAACAAAGTAGTTTGGATTTGTAATATTGGCCTGTTTATTTATTTCTTATCAACCATAACTTTGAACGATTACATTTTTGTATTGTTTGTATTTTATTTATTTTTAATTATTATTATTATTATTGTGTGTGTGTGTGTTTTGTTTTTTACGTATCAGTTAAACAGTAGTTGTAGTCGTAGTAATTTCTGTCTGATCCGAGTCTGTAACGGTTGGATTGACTGAGATGATGTTCTTGGCTCTGACTGACAGAAAAATGGAGAGGAGCGGGTGATAAAGAGAAGGAAGAAGAAGCAGGACGGTGGCCTGGAGGAGAAGAAACCCAGGAAATTCAAAGTACCCAAACCAGGGTGAGTTCAGACACACTTTTGGGTTTTTCAAACACTAGATGGACGTTGTTGATCATCTCTGGACCCGGACTTCTTTTCCTTTCTTCACTCTGCGTCTCGTTTTTAAAACACAGACCCTTGGGTCTTTTACAGTATTTGAGTTTGTTCATAAATTTGTTTAAATAAATTTGTAGGAGCTGTGTCATCAGCCTTACAATCATACATGGACTTGTTTGTGAACATTTAAACTTGTTGTTCCAGAATTAAACGTATTCAATTTTGAACAGCATTAAATAGGCCTGGGTTTCGTTCAGAAAGTTTCAATATCGAAATAGATACCTTGACTTCAATGCCGGTTCCTTCAATAACGCATATAGCTCAGACAGAATCATCATTTCTATTATTTCTCCACAGATTTACTGATGAGCATTAGCAGCTTCTGCCTGTATTTTCTCTTCCACGATTGCAGTTCTGGCAAATAGCGTTTTTCAGCAACATCACATTACAGCACTCAGAAGTTATTATAAACACTCGATGGTGTTTTGAGTGAAGGCGGGATATAAATCTTATTGTCTTATGTCGTTTGCTGCTCAAGAATTGTAATATTCAGTTTATTTTACAGCATTCTTTGATGGACAGAAAGGTTTAAAGAACAGCATTTATTTGAAACAGTAATCTTTTGCAGTCTTATAAATGTCTTTACTGTCACTTTTGATCAGTTTTCCTTCTGATCCTGATCTTCTCAGTGTCTGTGTGTATGATAACTCTTTTGTTTGTTTGTGTGTCTGTTAGTGTTTCGGCTCTGAACCGGCCGGAGAAGAAGAAGAGGAAGAAGCTGATGAAGGACTCTCTGTCTCTAGCGGCTATGATCCGTCGCTTCAACCGAGAGAAGGAGGAGATCCGCAAGAAGACCCCGGCGGCTGTGGTGAAACTCGTCCGCGCTCCACCCAACACCGCCGCTGTCACAGTCGCCCCCAGCAACGACCTGTCCATGGCCGACCTGACCTCTGACCCGGCGGTGATGTCGCTGCTGGGCGGAGCCACGGAGAACGACATGCTGCAGGAGCTGATGGGCGACCTTGACTTCGGGCTGCTGGACTCTCCGGGGCCGTCCAGTCCGGGGCAGGGCGAGAATGGACAGAAGGCGGGAGGCGCGGGACGGGTGCAGAAGACAGGGCTGGTGCCGCCCCCGCCTCTTCCCAGCAGCCTTCCTGCTCCGCTGCTGAAGCGTATCGAGGACCTGCGCGCCGTGAGTGTTCACCTCTACACACACAGCACAGATAATCATGAGCCACGCTTAGTGACGCTCCCATGGGACACTTTCAGGAGCAGGAGCGTGATCCAGCGGAGGGCTTTTGAGATGCAGTTTTCAGAAGCTGAAATGTTTTCTCATCCGTCTGCACGTTTCTATAGTTTAACAGTAATACAGCCACCAAAGCAGCACGTGTGTACAACAATATACTTCAAGATAATTACTGTCTGACTTCAAACTAGGGCTGTGTGATTTGGGGGAGAAGTCAAACTATACACCCAAAATGATACTTATATTAAATGTTATTTTATTTTTAAAAAATAGTAATTTATTAGTTTTTAATATTTTTTTTTGTAATTATAGTAATTTTTAAAGTGCCCCTATTATGCCATTTTAAAGGTTGTTAATATTGTTTTATGAGTCTCTTAAAACAGGTTTACATGTATGCAAGGTCAAAAAACACTTTAGTTTTCTCCAAAAATAGATTTATTTATTTTTTTTGATAGACAAAAACTTCATTTTTGCCGGCGTCACAACTTTGCAGATAGTTTGTTCACATACAGCTTTTATGACACACTGCATGAAAGATCATATTTGAAAACGCATAGGGGCACTTTAAAATGTTACAATAATATGAATTTATCAATATCATATTATTGTTGAATAAAAAAAATAATTAAAATGATTTTTAAAGGAAAGCATAATAATAATTATTATAGTCTAAGTGCTTCTTTCTTTCTATGTTTCGTTCTTTCTTTCTTTCTGCCTCTGTTTTTCTTTGTGGTTATATTGTATGGGTGCACAATTAGTCCAAAAATGTTTGATTTGTATATCGGTATGACTATAAAATAATAATAATAATAATATTGCATTGTGCATGTATGTAAGTAATATATAATGATGTTAGTGTAATGGTGATAAATTATTATTATAATTAAGTGTATACCATTTTAATAATGGGTATATATAATTCAATTATTTTATAAACATTGTTTAATTATAAGGAATTATTATGGTTAAATTAGTGTGCAAGTGAAAAAGAGTATTTAAGAATAATGTAATAGTGATACCAATACTAATATATGTTTTTTTTTTTTTTTTTGATTTTTATTAAATTGCAGTCTTTGTGATATTATAATCAAGCTATCCTTTAACACAATTTCAGATTTATTCTGATTCATCACGCAGCCCTGGTTTTGATTATTTTTGTTTTAATTTTCAGTGTTTTAAAATGCTATCTCTCTTGCATCGCACAGACCAGACTAATCAATGACTGATGATAGTTTTCATGATTGATCTTCAGTAACTTTATGAATGTATAGTGTGTGTGTGTGTGCGGTCTTTTCTTTCCAGGCAGATTGTGAAGGAGAGAGAGGAGGAGACGAGGTAGAGGGAGGTATAGGAGGAGCAGACCATCACAATAGAGAGAAAATAGACAGAAAAGAGTCAGAGCAGGAGGAGGGAGAGGTTAGGAGGATGGAAAACAGGTTCATATAGTGTCAGTCATTCAGAAGATGCTGTTGTATTACCACAAAACTACGCTGTCTGTTAATACAGTGTTTATTTCAGCAGACAGGTTTGAAATGCGGCAATATACATGTTCACAAACACAATAGGAGCACAATGCTAATAGCCATGAAAGCTAGCATAGAGTTAAACTGTGTTTGAGCTGCTGTTAAAGGTTTGTTTTGGTCGCAGGCGTCTCGTCAGTTCGACATGGAGGGCAGGAAGAAGTTCTTCACGCTGGACATGAACAACATCCTGCTGGAGTGAGTGGCGTCGGCTGTAGTGTTGTTATCTGTGTCTCCCTCTGGTGCTCACGCTCTCTCGTTCTCTCTCGACAGCATCGAGCTGCAGGTTCAGGAGCACCCCCCGTTGGTGCGCTCCTCCATCTACTCTCACCTGGAGGCCTTCGTGCCCTGCAATAAAGAGGCTCTGCTGAAGCGGCTGAAGAAGCTGAGCCTGAACATCCAGGACGACCGTCTGCGCACGCCTCTGCACAAGCTGAAGCTGGCCGTCTGCAGCGTCATGCCCGAGCAGATCGCTCGATACAACATGGACTGCATGGCCAAAGTCGCCAAGTAAGGACCTGGACTCATTTCATTAAATAGCTACGATTTCAGGATTGCAAAAGTTTGTTTTTAGAGATTTCACTCTTAGTAACTTGGCTTTTCTGGTTGTTTGTCAAATACATTTACATTTCGACTAACAAAAGAGGAACAAAAGCAATTACTCTTTCTTTTTATTTGTTTAGATATTTATCTTTTTTCATTATTTAGACATAAAAAATATAATGATTGGCATAACTTTATTAAAAATTAAATTAAAATTAATTAGAAATAATAATAATTTAAGAATGTAAAATTAATTTACTAGAAAAATTTGGTTTTAAGATTTTATAAATTTGCATGACTTTTCTATGTTTAGAATGACTTCCATTTGTTTGATAAACATTTTATATTTATGCTTTTAAGTGGCTTTTAATTGCTTTAGCAAGTAGTCAAACAACTTAATGTTTTCATTTGTTTGTTTGTTGTTGTTTTTTTCTTTTTAATTCACAATTTCTACCAAAGAAAACATTTTAGATTTTTGATGATTATTTTAGTTGTTTGACATAATATATTTATGTGTTCAGCAGGTGCTTTATCCAAAGAGACTTACAAAAAAGAAACAAAAGCAATTAGTCAAAGAATAAATAATATTCATAATTTACAATCCAATGTTTTTAGACAACTAGATCAGAAAGCAATATAGAAAAGGGTAGAACATTTTTTTTTTTCATTATTAGTATGTAACAAGAAAAATATTGAAATATTTAATTATAATATTAAATACAATATAATTTAGGAAATTGATTTGAATGATAAAAATGCCCATTCAGTTTAAAGTTTTTGTGAATTTGCATGAAATGTCTAGATCTAGAAATCATATTTTTAAAATGGGGCTTCTTCATATATCTAAGATTTCCAAGACCCTGGAAATCCTAGTTTTTTTAAAGACAAAAAAAAGAAAAGAATTGACATGAGATCAGTTGATTTTTGGCTCATTTGAATGCTTGTTTCTCAGGCAGCACACAGAGGATGGAGACAGAAACGGCTCGGAGGATGACGATGATGAGAAGCCAGGGAAGAGAGTGATGGGCCCCAGGAAGAAGTTCGTGTGGGATGATAAACTCAGGTGAGACTCAGAGATCACACACAGATCAGGATCAGTCGGTCCTCGGAGAGCTTCTTCAGACAAACCTGCTGCTCAAAGAGTTCTCGACCTGTTTGACTCCAAGACAGTTTTCAGAGACAACGCTGCTTATTTCACAACTCTTTAGTTTTAGAGAATCAAGGAGCAGCAATATTTTAGTGTGATTAGATCCAATTATTAAAACAAAAATAAGTTCTGTCATTTCTGAATCAATTTCTAAAAAAAAAAACAAATCTAAAACTTAAAAAAAAGAAAAGAAAAAAAAACTCAAATTTAAAATAAAATTAAATATAAAATATAGGTAATTAAATACAATTGTATATACTTTTATAGTTTAGTGCTAGGGTTGTTTTAGTAGTACTAAATTGTATTAATAATACTGAAATAAATTATTATTATTAATAAAATGAAAATAATCCTATTTTAATTGCATTTTCCAAAACATTTTAAGATTTTATTCTAGAAATCAAGAAATTACATTTAAATTTCCCTCATATGTCCAGGTTTGTGACCGTTATAATAAAAGACTTGCATGTTTTAATGGAATTAATTAATGTAAGAGACTTGATGTGATCTTTTTTTAAAACTGATTTTAAAGCTTGGTGAGTCTTATTTCAGTCGTCTAGAGGTTGAGTAAATGTGTGTGTGTTTGCGCAGGTCTCTCCTCTGTAATCTGGTGCAGGTGAAGCTGGGCTGTTATGCGCTGGAGGGTCAGAGTTCACTCTCACCTGAAGATTACCTGAAGGTCTTCATGGAGACGGAGGTCAAACCGCTCTGGCCCAAAGGATGGATGCAGGCCAGGTGGGCTTCTGCAGCACAACACTTCTGGTGAATGATGCTGGAGTGTGACTGACTTTCTCCTTCTCTCTGTTTCTCAGGATGTTGTTTAAAGAGAGTCGTATGGCTCACAGCCACCTCACAGGGAATACGTGAGTATTTGTTCTTGGTTATTTTTAAACGCAAGCTGTTTTGACCTATTTACTTTGTGCAGTGCAATGGGAAAGGGATAGTTTACACAAAAATGAAAATTGACTGTAGTTTTTCTCACCCTTATGTCATCCAAGATGTATATTTTTTCTTCAGCAGAACAAGTAAAGAAGATTTTTAGTTAAAACTGTGCTGCTTGGTGATTCATATAATATAAGTCAATGGTTGCCATTACTCAGAGATTCAAAAGAAACATTCACAGGCAACACAAACAGAGAAAGCCTTGGACAAACAGAGAAACAGATCATTTTTTACTTATTTTTTTCTTTCAGATGAGCTGGTTTAGTCCACTATTTTATTTATACAATCACACAATAATGAAACATGTGCAGTCATGTTATGATAATGATGTAAATGCATTAGTCTTCATCAGATCATCTTTTTAACATAAAGAAAAAACATAAAAACACTCATTTGGCCCTTTTATTCAAGTGTTCAGTTCACACAGGCACATATCAGCATGTGTATAATAGATATATATATATATATATATATATATATATATATATATATCTCTATCTGTCCGAGTTGGTGAACTGGTTCAGTTCGCTTCGTAACTACTCAATGTGTGACTCTGGAGCACAAAACCTGTCATAGCCAACAATATACTTCATGGGTCAAAAATGTCAAAAACCAGTATAAAGTAGAGATACCAAGTAAATATCATGTTCCATAAAGATATTTTGTAAATTTCAAAATGTTAATGTCAAAACTTAATTTTTGATTATTAATATGCTAAAAACCTTTTTTTTTTTTTTGGCACCCTCAGATTCCAGATTTTCTAATAGTTGATCAAATCATACATCAATGGAAAGATTATTTATTCAGCTTTTAGATACATGAGGTTTTTTTTATTTTTTTTTACCCTTATGACTGGTTTTGTGGTCCCATATAACGTCAGAAGTATTAATTTTATCGTATCTGTATATGTTTTCTTGGCTCTTCTAGTTAAACTTGCATTATGTGAATCACTGAGGACCACGAATTTAGCTAAAAATATGTAGTTACTACTGATAGTCACCTATATATTGAATGGCATGAAGGTGAGTAAATTAACAGCAGTCTCAGTTTTCTGTGAACTATCCCTTTATATTTGTCAAATTGAAGAATAAGAATATAAGTTTATTCATTGTTTTCAGCTGCTGTTCAAAACTAAGCATAGAATCGATTCCAGAAAAATCACGATGCATTCGTAAAATACCAGAATCGATTTATTGATGCATCGTGATTTACCATCCCAGCCCTATTCTATTCTAATCTAATCTAATGTAATCTAATCTATTCTAATTTTTTTGTTCTATTCTATTCACTCTAATTTATATTAAAAAAAAAAACTTACTATGTGCACTGTGCTGGACTGACACTGGTCACAGCTTGTATATTGTTGATGGTTTGATTGCTGCTTCTTTGTAAGTTGCTTTGGATAAAAGCATCTGCTGAAAGAGTAAGTGTAAGCTGCTCCGCTCTGTTTTCAGAGTAAAGAAAAGGGTGTTATCGGCTCCAAAAGCCAAGCCCAAGCCTCAGGACAGCGGTGTGCTCCAGCGGCCGCCCGTGTCTATGGACTCCGCCCCTCCTGCAGTCGTCACGCGCCCGGTGGTCTCGATGGACCCTGCTCCATCTGCTGCCGTCCAGCGAGCGCTGTCCCCTCCGGAGCCCATCTGCCTGTCGGACTCTCTGGATGAGGACCTGGCGGCCCCGTCGCTGGACTCCATCTCTCACGCTCTGGCCATGCTGAGCAGTGTCGCCAAAGACCTGGCTCAGTCCAGCAGCCCGCCGTGTGCCGAGCCGCCCAAAGCGCCCCAGTCGCTTCTCACATCTCCACACCTGATCAAAAAGAGCGGGAACACCCCGCCTCCACCTGCTGCCCCGTCCAGCATCCTCACCTCGACTCCCTCAGCTACAGTCGTTAAAAGTGTGAGCGTCCTGTCGCCGGTACAGAGACATTCGGTTATTCCAGCTCAGAGACCATCTGTGACTCCACCCACAAAGATGGGCGTGTCTCTAGCAAAGCCCCGCCCACCTCCAACGGCATCACCTCTTCACGCTCCTCAGAAGATTACGGCAGGAAAAACGGTGGTCACCATGCCGACAAGCCTCCTCAAAACCAGCAATAACAGCTCTGCGCGCACGCTTCCCGCCACTTCCTCGGCGTCGCTTTTAAACGTCAAATTGGCGCAGCCTTTCCACGTGACGCCGCAAGCCAAAAACCACGAGTCGCCCAAACCCGGCTTCATTACGCCCATGCAGGCCACCCTCACCAAGTCGCCCCACAACCCCAGCTCGCCCATCATCAAGCTCACGCCCACCGCCTCACCCATCGTCTCCAGAACAGCAACATTACCCAGCATGCACCAGCACGCCTCCAAGAGCCCAGGCTTCCACCCTGGGTTCGTCGCTGGCGGTTACAGCGCCCCCGTGGTGCAGAAGAGTTCATCTCAGAGCAACAGCATCTCTGGACTCGCCACGACAACCGCATCTGTCGCCAAGCAAACGGCCACGAGTGCATCGCCGGTGGTGGGGACGGCCAATCACAGTCAGCGACACAGACAAGTGGGTGGAGCTAATCAGGGAGTGAAGACAATCACGTCTGTGTCTACAGCCACGGCATCTCCGCTCTCACAGGTCTGTCTGCTCATGTGATTCAGGCCTGTTTTTGGCTTTTAAATTTTATATTAAATATTTTTTAAAAATTATATAATTTTTTTTTCATTACTATTTTTAAATTGTATGCATTTTAATTAAACATTTATTCATATTTACTCATTTCAAACTCGAGGCCTATTTTTAGCACCAAATCTTTTCACCTCGAAAAATGTAAGGGTGTCTCTTTTATAATTATTAATTTTACTTTAATAAATTAACTTAGAAACATCCTAGTCCTTGGTTTAAAAAAAAAAAAAAAAAAACTAGAATGCCATCTGACTTTAATACAAGAATTTTATTCACTAAAGGAATATTTTTTTATATTTTAATGCACATTAAATAATAATAGTAGTACAAAAATTTTTGTTTAATTATTAAAAGATATTTAAATTTTTAAATTTTATTATGAATTATAATTGTATACATTTTTATTATATGCAAATCATAATTCAAAATAAATTAGAATAAAATTAAAAATGAGAACTTGTTTAATTTTAAATGAATTAAACATTTAAATTATTTTTATATTTTCATGAAATGAAGTTAGTTTTCTTGTTTAGTGGAAATATGGAGATGTAATTTAAGAATTAATATAAAAACAAATAACAAAAATTGTTGGATTTTATTAGAATGAGTATTTCTTTAGTATTCCATTTTTCTATGTTTTTAAATGTGTAATCTATTTATTTATTTATTTATTTTTAATTATCAAAATATTTTATTTTTTTTTATTATATTATTTAGGCAGCTGTTTACAGCTGTTTTCTCATTTAAGGAATAGAATTTTATTATCCCCAATATAATTACTTTTTATTTAGTTTTTTATAAGTTATTTATTTTGGTGAGTAATAAATTATGGCACAGATTTTGGAACGGAGCTTATGCCTCAAAATACAAGCCACTGCTAAAGTGTTGAAATGCGTAACTGAACCTGTGAAACTGAACACGATGATGATGATGATGATGATGTTTTTCAGGTGTCCTCCAGCACTCTGTTGGGCTCGACCGGTCCGTCTCTCCCGCTGGGCTTCGGGATGCTGGGAGGCCTGGTTCCCGTCTCTCTCCCGTTCCAGTTTCCAAACCTGCTGAATCTTCCTTCCTCTGTGGTTTCCACGGCGACCAGCGGTGGCTCGACCAATCCCAGCAGCTCAGGGTTCAACCTTCCCCCGAGTGAGTCGTCAGGGGTAGTTTAGTATTATTTAAGTCTTAGAAAGGTCCATTCTGTTTACCTTTCTCAAATGACCCATCATCTTCATCACATTTGCTTCATGAGCCTCTGTTAGTGAATGTGTACATGTGTGTATTTATTGGATACACAGCTTTTATTGGACCGTTCTGCTTTAATTGATATTAGAAATGTCATATATAGACATAAAAAAATAGCATCTAATAGACAGGATCCTGAAACGCTTAAGGCGGCCGTACACGGTGCGAATTCGGACAGTCGGAAGACCGTATGGACACGCACACGTCACGAGTGACTTTGTTTACGGACGCAGTGGTACACGGCACGATTTTTAAAACCTGCCGATTTCCGAGGCAATGTCC
>JAUCMR010000071.1:782759-796033 GCA_032357425.1 Enteromius argenteus
AGAGACGATTTTCCTCCGATAACCAAAAAAATCGCATGCGAGCTCGTACGACCTCAAAAATCGCACCGTGTACGCCCACCTTTATATATTTTTAGATATTATTTGGAGACAATATTGTTAACTTATTCTGTCACTTCATTTATTGAAGTTTTATTATTATTGTTGTTATTACTATTATTATTTTGCTTACCTTAAAAGTATAATGTACTTATAATATTACATTAAATAATAAATGTAGAAAATAATACTTAAAATTATAATATTATAAAATCATACTTTTAATCTAAAGTAATTTGTATTAATATAATTATATATATATATAAAAGAAGCGGGCGTTGATGATCTTCTGTGGAGGCGGTGCTTATCCACACTATTACATCATAGAGTGGAACATTTCACAAGCTGTCGCAGCGGTTTTTTTAAATGAAAGTATTGAGTTCTGAAGCTTAGAAGATTTTTATTTATAGCGCAGTGACCTCGTGTATGTCAAAAGATCGAGATAATTCTGTTTCTCAGTTCATGACCCCTTTAAAATACACCAGACGTGACCGCTGTGTGTGTGTTGTTCATCTTCTGCTCTTCATCACATGACTCGTCATGAATCTGCTTCCTCTCATTGGATCTGTGTGTGGCGTCTCATGCGTGGTGTGTGTGTCTCTCTGTCCCGTCTCTCCTCAGATGTGTTAAAGGGTCTCATGTCAGGGGCTCAGGCTGCTCTGCCGCCACACTTACAGCTGGCTTTCTCAGGTAAACGCTGAGCGTGTGACGCTCCCGCTGCCTGCATGTGTGCGTTTGCTGCTTCCTTCATCATCTTCAGCCGCAGAGTCGCAGAGCTTCATTACTGACACTCTCTCTCTCTCTCTCTCTCTCTGTGTCTCTGTGCAGATGTCAATCAAACGCAGGGCGGAGACTTGAAGAGGAAGACCTTATGACATCACAGAACTCTGATCCAGGACTAACTCCGCCCATTTTTATGCATGATGCGCTGGCCGTCAAATGAGACGGAGCCGTTTTTATACGCATTTGAATATTGATGCTGATGATTAATATTATTTGTTTGAATGATGGGTTGTACATATGTATCATGTTTACACAGACAGACCTGATCACTGTGACGGGGAGGGAAACGTGTGTGTGTTTGCATGTCGTTTAGCGCACAGCTTCTGTAAATGAGGGTGTTTTTTAATGTGTGGATGAGTGACGGTGTTCCTCCCTCTCTGGTGTGGGTCGGTGTCTCCGGTGCTGTTCACCATCGAAACGCCCCTTTAAATTGTTCAAACCAAATGATGAAGGGCGGGATGGCGGCCATTGTAATATACTTGAACTTTCAGGATTTGTTTACTTGAGTTTCAGGACACGAGCAAAATTAAAAATGCAGAAGCCTTAGTGAAAACTCTCTCTGTGTCTGTGATGATTTCGGCCTAAGATGGAAAATAATAGCAATTCAGAATCATTTCATCTCAGAGCAGTTTTTATTCTATTTTATGGAAGTATCGGTTTATACTTGAACTTAAGTATGTTCAATAAACATTTTATGAAATTAGATTTTGGTCTTAAATCTGTACTCTGTTTCATGTAGGTCATGACCATGTCAACCTGTATTAACCCACGTTGAAATTATCATTCAGTTTAAGTTATATAAAATAAAACCTTATACCTTAAAATCTAATACAGAAGGAAACTGACATGGTCATAGGCCTACATGAATTGTAAAAGTGTCTATTTAAGATTAATCACTCAAAAAGTGTGAAGTTTACTGACTTGAAGTCAGATTTTAATTTACTAATTTTGCTGTAAAAAAAAGAATAATCCATTTTAAAGTGTAAAATGTACCAAAAACAAAATCTGGTTAGAAGGTTTACATCAGCAAAAATACTGCAAAAAAGGCAATTTAAATTCAGAAATTGTTCGGTCTGAACACTTGAGGTTCAACAAGTGTTATCAAAATGGCCAGTTTCCCCCGGAGGTGTTCAAATAAGGACAACTAGAAATACAAATGTCTTCTGACCTTCTTAAATTCCCACCCACTGACAATTTTTGGGGTTTTAGGTTATTACATATGTTTTTAATTTAAAAAAAAAACTTTCATGTCCAAAATCTCTCTGTCTTAATGAAGAACCATTAAACTAGTTGAAGTCATTTGAAAAATACGCCCCATGTTTCATAAGCAGTATGTAAAAACAAACAGGTGAAGTGGAAGCTGACAAATGAACCTTGAGCTTCAGAAACACGTGATCAGGTCAAACATCACAGTCGGGACAGAAACTGTGGTACTGTGAGTTTAATTCGTCATCGTCAATCTTCATCAGGTGACATTCAAGTAGCAAACATGTCGAGTACAAAATATCAATGAGACCGGTCTAATGCCACGGACTAAATAATATAACGACTCAAAAAAGAACCAGAATCCAACAAACGGGCAAATACAGGGTGAAAGTCAAGCTGGAAACGAAGAGCAGAGGGAGGAGAACAGACGGCGTGAATGGCAGTGACCCCGTCTCCACAGGAAGCAGTTCAGTCTATTTGACCAGCGGCCTGGTCTTATCGTCGTCTCCACACTGATGCGCTTTATACTTTTTCACTTCTGCCATGTATTTAGTCCAGGCGTCTCCTTTCCCGGCCTCCACCTGCGTCCACACACATCACACACACACCTGTAAGACTGAACTGATCAAACATGACAGCATTTATAACGTTACGAAAGATTTCTCTTTCACATGCTGCTCTTTTAAACCGTCTATTCATCAAAGAGCCCTGAAAAATACGATTCACAAAAATATTTGACAGCACACCTTCTGATGATAATCAGAAATTATATTTAAATTTATTGGACTGATTTCTGAAAGATCATGTGACACCGAAGCCTGAAGTATTGATGCTGGAAATGTACAATATTTAACGATAGAAAACTTATTTTAAATCGTAATAATGTTTCACCATTTTTCTGATTTAGTCTTGGTGAGCAGAAGACGCTTCTTTTAAAAACTTAAAAAAAACTTACCAATTCCAAAATGTTGAAGGCATTACTGGATTTTTCCAGTTCTATACAAGTGTTTAGATATAAATGTTTAAAGAGAGTGGAAAACCATCCTGAAAATGGCTCTTTTAATGCTGCTCAACTGATGGTAGATAATCACGTAAGAATTAAATATACTTTTTACAAATATTTTAAATTGATATTAAACTAGTGCATTATATATTTGTACAATATTATAAAGCATATGACAATTTTCAAAACTTCTAAAGGAATATTATTATGGCGGGAAAATGTGATGCTCAAAAAAATAATAATAATAATGATGATGATTTGTTCGCCATCAAACATGTATTGTTGATTGTACAACTAGGGGAAGAGAAAGATTATTAAAATACACCTTTTTTTTTTTTTTCTTTCTTTCGCGTTCTCGCAAAACTTTTTTAAACGTGTAAACGTGACGGAGTTTTTTCCCGCCACTAAATAGAAAAGGAAACTTTAACCTTTTCCACAATTCTGCCGTTATAACAAGCAATCGTGCGTTATATTCACAACCCTCAGGGAAAAAGTATGTTTTTTTATTCCTCATAACTACAAGTTCTGGATTTGTGATTCATATTTCCGAGTTTATATCTCGGTGTAAGTCTTTTTTTTTTTTTTAAATGAAACGGTCTTCTATAAAACACACCGCGCGCGGCGGCGGACCGTTGGTCTGTCGCATAGCAACGGCGGTTAATTCAGAGCCGTTAAAGGATTTAAATCACCAAATTCCGTTTTAGAGGACATTTATACTGTATGAATGATACTGTACGAATCTCCATAAAATAGCGTCATAATGAAGACTATATATATGAATTCTTATTTCGCTAATAACCGTGAGTGAACAGCAGGTATCTCACCTCGGAGTCGAGTTTCTGTTTCTTGGCCACCATCCCGGTCTTGAGGGCCAGTCTCGCGCCTCCTCTCCGCTTGCCCACCTGAGTCAAACAGGAACAGACTGACAGCGTTACACGGGCTTTAGGAAGCGACAGTGACCCGAATCTACTGAGACACCCCTCTCTCTATGTGTGTGTGTGTGTTACGCTAATGTAAAGCGCGTCCGCTGCCGTCCTTACAAAGCTGCTCACGCTCAGCGGCTTCTTGTCCTGAGCCGCAGCAGAGCTCTTCGTCTTGTCCTCGTCCTCGCCCTCTCTCTTCCTCTTCTCCTCCTCCATCTTCTTCTTGAAAAGCTCCATGAAGCTGCCGTCGTTGGCGAAGGCGTTGGCCGCTTTGGGCGCCCCGTGAGCCGGGCTGCTGCCGCCGGACTCCCCGCTGCTGCTGCTGGAGGACTGGTGGCGATGATGATGATGATGATGACGATGGCGGTGATGTTTGTCTGATTTATGCTGCTTTTTCTCCATCGTTTTACCGTTCGGTGAAATAATAAACAAAGCCTTTACATTCACTCCCGCGGTGTTCTGATTTCTGCACCGAAGCCGTTTTATTAAGAATTGAACGTATTATAAATGCGTACACGCGTAATAAAGGTGAAAATGAAAGAATAATACGTTAGTTCGCCTTGTTATGGGATCGTAAAGTGTCGCGGCGAAGCAAAAACGCCGTCAGCGACGAACAGGAAGAGCGCGATGATCGAGCCGCGGGTCCGAGCGTGATTATAATCGCAGGCCTGCCGGATCGAGCGTGAATCTGCAGGATTTCGGAGTTTTATCCCGATGTTTTTCGCACAGGTTTGTTGTATTTTAGCGTCGCTCCGCCATACTTCATTTCATCTGCAGTGCAGTCAGCGCCCGAGTCCGCGAGACCCGCCGCCGCCCCCTGCAGGCTGGAGGAAGAACCGCGGCGCGCTCGCGTCACAGACAGAGAAATAAATAATACATAAACAAAACACGCTTTATTCAATGCTTTAGACTAAATCATTTCTTTAGAGAAAGAGTTCACTGACCAACCTGCCTAAATGTGATTACAATAAATAATGAAAAACATTTAATAAAATAAATACAATTTGATTTAAATAACAATAAATTGAAATCAAGTAGAATAAAATGATTAAAACAAAATTATTTAATACAGTACTATCAATGATAAAATTAGACTAACTCATCTTACTATATTTGATTAAAATAATTAAAAGTTATTAAAATAATTAGAATATAGTCTGATTTAAAAAAATATATTTAGAATACGTTAAATAAAATGTAATGTAACACACATGTAACAATTCAGTATAAATAAGATTAACTCATCTAACTAAATCTGATTAAAATAAATAAAATTTGATTAAAATAAAATTAATATATGCAATTTGATTTAAATAAGAAGTTAAATTATTAAAATAAGCTGATTTAAATAACACATGTAACAGTACAGTACCGTAGTTAGAAAATATAATGTAACATAGTAGAAAGTATTTTCTAAATAATACACATTTTAAAAAAATGATTACAGTAATGCAGTCTTTTATGCATTAGTTGTCTTGCATGACGATTATATTTGAAATCTGAAATGCAAAAACCATTAGCATCTTTTCAGCACACTTCCATATTTATCAAATATTACAAAATATTTATCTACTTTTAGAAGTGTTCTATAAACACTTATCTTATGACTCAAACATGGACCATAAACCTAACAATAAACTGACTTCTTAGTTTGACTGCTTACTCAGTATTTCATTGTGTTTAATAAAAAGGTTTATTATCCATCGTTTCTTGCAGGCTTCCACTCAAACACACAGACCCAGCTCTGATATTTTATACCAATACCCTCTTTTATTGTAGTGCAAAGAGAAGAACAGTGGGACTAAAGTGATTAATTTCTGTACCGACCCCATCAGTCCAGAGCGAACGAAGAAAACACAGTGAGAAACACACAAACAGCTCATGAACAACAGAACTGTGACCAAACTCTCCAGAGTGAAGAACGAACAAAAACCAACGTCTGGACTGATGAGGGCCAGAACACAGTGTTCACAGTCAGTAGTGTTTCTGCCTCAAATACCAGCGAGACTTTGGTGACATTACATAAAAAAAAACTAAAAATAAAAATCAATCAAGCAGCAACCGGTGGACACTCCTCCTCCTCCTCCAGCGGTTCATCCATGATTAGTGTCATTAAAACACAGCAGCTCTCTGGAGAATTCATGATAAAAGCACTTGATTTGTTCGTGGCATGAAAGGCTCCAGCACGAGCGTTTGGTTTGTGTACAGCAGATGATTGACGGATGGCTGAAGGCACCGTGTGTGTAAAGTGCGTTCACCTGATCAACACCCATCTACAGTAAAAATACAGCTTTAAAACAAACAAAGGTAGATCTACTTCATTAAACGCAGTGCTTTCTGGCGCTAATTAACAGTAAACTAAAACTCTGCTAACGCACTGACGCTCGGATCAGCTAAAAACAACAAAACCTCCTCTAAAACACACTGATAAAAGACATGCTCTCTGAGGACAGACAGAAGTGCAGGAGGCTCAGCTCTATCTGGGCTGCAGACGGGACAGGCCTCGCCGGGCTTGTGTCCACTGTCTCTGCTGGGCCAGGAAGGACTGAGCCGGAGCCGAGCCGGATCCTGATCGCTCTCCGGCCACCTTCTGATGAAGAGCCATGCCCTGAGACACACACAGACACAAACTCAGCTCCACGTGGCCCTCAGGGTGCGGACATGAATGGAAAATTATTCATTACTTTAATATGACATATTTACTAAGGCCTGTGAAATCATGTTTTTTCCCCCTCTAAATCCTAACTAATGTTGTGCAAAATTGATTTTTTTCTATATAAATTGGTCTGGACTGTTTTTGTTGTTGCTGTTTTGTTCAGTTTTATTTTAATTTTCTAGATTCCATTTTAATGGTTGAATTAAACTTTAGTAACCAAAAAATCATATCTAATTAATTGTTAGCATGAAAATGAATTACAATTGATTACATTTTTAACAAACGTAGTGAAATTTTAGGACCAAAAAAAACAACATTTCCAATTAATTGTAATAAAGCATACATAAATTAATTACAATTTATTCAGTTTTTTATGGAAACATGTTTTCCTGGAAACTGTTTTAATGTTTAATAATGAAAAGGCATGTCTAATCAATTGAATTTTCAAATATGTAACAACTTAATTTATAAATACATTTACAAAAATAGGGTCCTATGAAATGTTTTATTTTGTAGAAATTTTGTATCGGGTGTTTTTAGGTTTTATGGGGTTTGTTTTTATTATTAAAATGTAACAATTCCTTTCATTTTTGATCATTAGTTATTATTAGCGTATATTTACTACTTTCTAGAAGTATGCCACAAACAGATATAATAATAATAATAATAATAATAATAATAATAATAATAAAGTAAAATGCTGAAAAACCCTGCAAGTCATTTAACAAATATTTGGACTTTAAAACTCTGCTAAAGTGATGGTTTTGTGCAGCCTCTGACAGTGTGTTGACTCTCACCATGTTGTACCAGGCTGAGATGATGAGCTTCTCCTCCTGGTCGTGTCTGGAGCGCGTCTTCTCGAAATCATGCTGAAACCCACAGAGACCAGCGTGAGACCATGACATAAACATCAGTCTGTGTGTGTGTGTGTGTGTGTGTGTGTGTGCGTCTGACCTCCAGGTGCTGGATCTTCCGGTTCTTCTCCGTCAGCTGGTTCTTCAGCGCCTGAACTTCAGCAGGAACCGTGCTGGACTTCTGCTTGGGGTCCAGAGTCTTTATGACCTGAAACACACACAGCTGGTGTTCAGCGACACTGTTCTCTCACTACACAGCACTGTCTCTCTGTGGTCTGTACTGACGGTGCGAGCTTTCTCCACGTATCTCTTGTATCTCTCCTCCATCCGTCTCATGTCTTCATCCTTCTTCTTCAGGATCTCATTCAGCTCGTCGACCTTCTTCGCCACTGAGACACACACACACACACACACACAGAGTCTTTATTACTCAGTAATGTGGCAGAAGCTCAGATGTTTCTTAAAAAATCAGTTATACTCCAAGACTCTCCTGATTCTGAATCATTTAAATGAATCAGTTCATTCTGATGAATTGTTCAATCAACTGGTTCAATTTAAAAGCACTTATAAAAGTCCCTGCGCTGCACTGAATGGTTTTATTATTAAAAAAAAAAATTATTATATTACATTATGGTTTCATTATTAAAGGACAAAAATTAAAACACCAATACAAAAAAAACTCATTTTATTTCTGTCCAAGCTAACTCATTTTTAAGAAGACCAGAAATACCTATTACTGGAATATATTAATGTTTATATTAATATAAAAAAAAAAAAAAAGAAAACAGGAATATAACAATTTTACTAAAACGGAGATTAAAATTGAAAATATAATTAATATTACATTATAAATCCAGAAAATATTTATAATATAAAGACAAAAAAGCCATTTTATTCAGCTGCCAAGGCCACATTTATAATTTTATTATTAATTTTTAAGCACTAAAACTTTAACTGAAAACAAGTTCAAGCTAAACAGAAATATTAAAACTTACAAAATTACTAAAACTACAAATTTGAAAACTAAATAAATAAATTGCATTACAAAAGTATATATATATATATAAAACCAGTAACCAAGGCAACAATTAAAATTTTACTAAAACTGTATTTGCAAACATGATAAGTTACATATTAAAAAAAAAAAATCATATTAACTAAACATGACAATGAAAACTGAAAATATTATTATACATAAAGTATTTACAGACTTTATCACATTTACCGCAGTAATTTTTGCTAATTTCTCTACTTTATAGAGTAGTTTGTAGTTTGATGGACTAGCTTCAGAGTAGCTTGTTGTGTGTCTGTGAGATACATCAAATACGTCACTGGTCATGTGTGTGTGTGTCTGTAAGAGTGTGTGTGTGTGGCCTCACTGTTGCTGTCCACAGGCGGCTCCAGATCATCAATCACCTCTCGCTTCCTCTGCAGGTCAGAATGAGCCTCGTGAAGCTTCTCTCTGATCAAACACACACACACACACACACACACACATTAAAACAAGATCTGATGAAGACGCTGGCTCAGAGAGGACAGTCAGAGACACTCACAGATGCTCCTCCAGCTTCTTCTTCAACAGAGACGACTGTCAGGAGAGAAACAGAGCAGTGAGATGCTGATTATTAATTATATTGTGTGTTCCTCACACACCGTCAGTGATGATCACAGCACATTAACAATCACTGTCCAATCAGAATGCAGACGGCCCGGAGGGGTGGTACTTACAATGACCTGAGGTGGCAGATGATTGGTCGATTAGGAGAGGTGGGCGGATCAAAACAGACGAGCAGGCGTTAATTTCAGCACCGCAAACAAAAGAGTTACAGATTTCACACAATCAATCATCCAGAGACACAGACTCTTTACAGGATACTGTGTGCTTTAACATCAGATCAGATGCTCAGGTGAGTCATATTAAATCAATCGATCGATCACAAACAGATGGACATCACTCAACCGCTGCTGTCTGAAGATATATGCCACTCGACACACATTCAACATCCACTTCACAGTTCATTTACAAAGACTTCATTTTCCCATGTCAAATCATTTACGAGGTAGAGCAAGTTATTATATTCAGGAGAAAAAAGATAAAGAACCATAATCTTTAGACTCATGTCATTGATGAATCGTTGGCAATAAGAGCAGAGACATGAGTTGAGTCTGTCTTAAATGAGGCAGATGGTCCATCAGACAGCAGCACTGAGTGTTTCTGGACTGAACGGGGTGATTTTAGCTCAGACACAATCATGATGTGAGGAATCAGTTTTCAGTGAGAGTGTGTGTGTGTGTGTGTGTTACTGACGTCCTCGGTCTTGCTGTCCTGGTCCTGTAAAGCTCTCTGCAGCTCCTCCACCTGAGCACTGAGCTCTGAGATCTGCTGCTGACTCAACCTGAAACACACACAGAGAGAGCACGTCACACTCTGTACACTGATGTATCTGACACACACACACACACACACAGACAGACCGGTTCTGCGTCTCGAGTGTGTTCTGGCTGCGCTGTGAATCCTCCAGCTGCGTCTGAAGCTCCTCCAGTCTGTGTCTGTATGACTCCTCCTGAACACAGAGAGTCTTGTTCTCCTGCTGCAGACGCACAACTGTGTCCCTGACACACACACACACAGAGAAAACACTTCACATGTCAGACTCATCGTATGTACACAAATAAGTCCCAAGGATATAACAAAAATAGAAATAAAGATGAATGACACATAAAATACAGAAACGTATTATTTCCAAAAATAGTCTAATTTACACACTTTAAAAACATAATACAAGACATTTCTTAGAGTTAGTAGATAATGTAAAACCTTAGCTCTGTAGGCATGATCTCTGCTGCCAGGCTGCCCACGGCTCCTGAATCAGCGCTCAGAGAATCTACAGACACAGGGAGAGAGAGCTGATTGGTGGAGAGTCAGAGAGTGGGCGGGGCTTGTGTCTCTGTCTATAGATGCAGAGTGTGTGACCTGTTAAACACTGCTGCTGAACCTGAGCACATGTCAGCTCTTCAGTCGTCTCTCTGAGTGCGTCTCGCTCACACATCAGCTTCTGCAGCACACACACACACAGTTATTAGTGTTCACAGAGCCACTCTGCTCTGATGCGAGGGATCAGTGTGGTACCTCTCTATCCTTCAGAAGTGTTTCGTATTTGTCGCTGAGGTTCTTGTACTCAAACTGCCATTTCTCAGCTTTCATGGCCTCGGCCGCGTGTTTGGCGCTCATCTCGTGAGCCTGAGGAGACAAACATCCTTCAGTCATTCATCTGAACACACTGCTTCAGAGTCCAGCTGATGTTTTCTCTGCTCTCTCTCCTCACCTGTCTCTTATAGGTGTCGAGCTGCGAGCGGATGGCGTTGGCCCGGCGCTGCTCCTCCTCCAGCTCACAGGTGCGCTGCATGTAGACGTGGTTCCTCTCCTCCAGCAGACGCACCTGTCTGCGCAGATCGCCCAGGTCCTCCAACTTGCGCTTGTAGGTCTCCACCAGGGCCTCCAGACGACTGACGCGGTCAGACGAGTGCCTGCAGCAGGACACATCGGTGAGGAACACAGAATGAGTCTGTCAGACAGCAGACGAAGAGAGGCGTCTCAGACCTGAGGATGTCCATTTCGTCTTTGAGGGACTGGGCCTCCTGAGCGAGGCTGGTGAGATCCTCGTTCCTCAGCTGCAGATCCGTCAGCTCTCGCTCCAGAACATCTGCTCGCACTCGCAGGTCGTCCCGACTGCTCTCCAGCCTAAACACACACACACAAACGTTATCGGGCTGGGAGATACGGGCTGGATGTTGTAGTAAGTGTGATAACTTTAATATCTCATATCACTCACGCTTAGAAAATATCAAGGTTGAAAGAACAGAAAAGGGACTTTTTTCATTTTGACCAAAAAGAGATGCAGAGATTTCTTTCCTGGTTTATTACTGGTGATAAACTTTAAACACAAGCTTTGTGCGTTCAATGTCCAGGTTTTTACATAATACTATTAAAAGCTTAGAAAAAAGAAAAAAAAAGATGACAAGGAGTCATTTTTCTATTCAAAAATAATATTGAAAAATATATTTATAATACAAAAATAGTATGAATATCATGTTTATGTAATATTAAATGGAAATACATTATTGTTTTTATGTGAATTGATATAACCAGAATTTTTTTTTATTTTGCTTTTTTATGTAATTAATTACAATTATAATAAAGTAATAATATAAGCAATAATAGAAATATAATAGAAATACACTATAATTATTTTTGTGTTTGTATGAATGGTCATACAGACTTTAAGTAATAATAAATAATTAAATTGTATTTATAATATTATTATATTAATGTACTTCAATGTAAATTATACTATAATATTATAATTATTTATTATAATAATAAATTTTAGCAATGATTAAAGATATGAGTTTTAGTTATATTTATATGATTGCAATGTTAATAATACTACAAAAATACAATTTATAATTATTAAATTATTAATATAATACTAGATAAATATAAAACTGTAATATTACAATTATATTCAAATTTGTATGAACGGAAAACCAAAAGATAATAATAATAATAATAATAATAATAATAATTATTATTATTATTATTATTATTATTATTATTATTATTATTATATAATACATTCTAAAATAAATTTTATTAATATTATGACAATGGTAATCGTAAAAATAATTAAATTTTGAATAAATATTTATAGCGATGCAGGTTTTATACACACTTCACTGTCTAGACCACAGAGTTAGAGAGGCCTGTGAATCAGATCTAGAGCATCAGTGTCTGAGAGTTTGGCGCTGGGCCCTGTGGCGGAGCTGCACGACGGGCCTCACACCTGTAGTTCTCCTCCTGCAGCTGCTCCATCTGACTCTGAAGCAGCAGCAGCTTCTTGTTGGTAATGGTGGAGGAGACATCTGGCGTCTCGCAGTGACTGAGCCGCTCGCGCAGAGACTGGAGCTCCACCTGCAGCGAGGACTTCTCCTCCATCAGAACAGACACCTGAATCACACACAAACACCTCACTTAACACTCAGATCATCCTTCCTGCTTTCCTCATCATTCAGTTCAGCGCTCACCTGCTGCTGAAGCTCCCGGCAGCGCTGGCTCGTCGAGTCTCTATCGTCCGTCTCTTCACTCAGAAAATAATACTTCCTGGACTGAGGGTCAACAGGACGAGAAGCCGTGAGAACACAGAAACCCCGAGCCCGTCTGATCCTAAACCCCTCGCACTCACCTGACTGTCGAAGTCCCCATACGTCTCTGGAGCTCCTGCCTCGGCGGGCTCTTTGGTGAGCAGCTGAGACACAAACACAGAACATCTCCATTAGACCGACAGCACAGCGCTCACATGCTCAGTCTGCTGCTCTTTACACATCTACACACGGCCTTCTGGGATAACAGAGCGAGGTTCACACGGATCAAAGGAGAGACTGTCCTCCTCCTCGTCTGAATGTGGAAAAGCAGCCCGAGGGAGGAAGTCACAGAGAAATCATCCGAATAAAACCCAAAAGTGCAGACAGCGACCCAAGACTTGAAGTACTTCACATTCACATCCTCCACAGGGACTGCATTTCTGTATTTTGGAGCATGTGTGTGAATAAATAAAAACAAATTCCCAGCAGAAAAAAATCTTTTATGAAATTTAATGTCATAAGAAGTCTTATATACACAGCTGTTCAAAAGATTACTATATAAATATATATTTTTTAAGCATTTAATTAATTAATTTTTTTCTTTTAATACAACCTTGATGAGCAGAAGACTTTGTAAAAAAAATTAAATA
>JAUCMR010000071.1:827958-850205 GCA_032357425.1 Enteromius argenteus
ATTCAGTGACGCGCTCACATACGATTGTGCCTGATCTAAAACATTTTACTGCAAACAGCACTCATGAGTACATTTACTGCTACCTTTGATGTTTTCACAATCGAAAGGAAAAACTGCTTTTTCAAATTTATCCATTTTGGAGAGCATTTTCCTTGACAAATGGAAAGAATGGAGCAAAATAGATGCTTTTCAGACGAAAAGGTATTAGTGTGGACAAGACTTCCATGCACTTCTGCGAACTGATGTAACAGCTTCACTGAAAAGTATCAGCTCATTCACACATCGGATGGCACTATAGCATCTTGGAGCAGCTGACCAATTCTCCAGTTCAAAATAACGTGTGTTATGTGATGTTTTAAAGGAACATAGTGGAACAAAGTACAATATTTTACTTCAGAATGTAGTGAGGTTGAAAAATGTACTTATAAAAACAAAAATGCTTTGTTATTGTTAACCACTGCTTGCGACATTGTTTAAAAAGACAAAGTTTGTGCGTGTTTAGATGTTCGGGGCTGGGTCATTCTGTGGTGCGTTTGTAGAGCGTCGTCTACGTTCTGACCTGCTATCAAGCACAATTATGAAGAATGCCTTGGGATTTTCTACAGCCCAACCAGTTCTTTTATTTAACCAGAAAAATGACCTTATTCTTCAATTACAAAAGCATTCCAGAGAGACTGGTGCATTGTGGGTGTCCATTACGGCCCAGCAGGCATCAGTGGGCGGCCGTCTTTGTAGGTCTCTGGATTAAGGGTGCGGTTGGATGGCAGATTCAGAGTCAGCGCCTGGGAACTGGACGGCTGCCGGCTGAGAGAGTCAATGGCTGAAAGCAAACCGATGCTTCTCAAGAACATGTGCTGCTGTGGATGATGTTTTGGGGAAAAGTGTCTGTGAAACGAATAAAAACGCATGTTAAAAGAGTGCCTGAGCGAAACTAAATGCCACAGTACAGGTTTTCTTTTTTCTATAAATGCACATTCACTCAATTTCTGATATTAAATATTATGCATATGCATAAATAAAATAAAACAGAAAAAAGCACATGAAACTAAAACAAACAAGTGCAAAAATAAATACATGAAGAGGGAATAAATAACCTTTTTCATTTATTAATTTACATTCACGAATGGGAAATTTGGTCAAAAATAAAATGAAATAAATTAAATAAAACCACTTTTCCTCTTCTTTAGAATATTTATGCTGGTCTACAGTTGCTAGGGTGTTTTTGAAAGGACGCTAAGCGGCTGCTAAGGCGTTGAAACAATTTTTAGCTTGTTGCTTCGCAGTTCCTTGGATGTTTTATGTGGTCGCTAACATGGCTGAGTGGTTGCTAGGCAGTTGCTGAGGTGTCTCACAGAACTTATGTTGCTATGCAGTTGCTAGGGTGTTTTTGGCTGGTCGCTAGGTGGTTGCTAAGGTGTTTCTAAGGTTTTTAGGTTGTTGCTATGCAGCTGCTTGGGTGCTTGCTAGGCGGTTTCTAAAGTGTTGAAGTAGTTTTAGCATGTTGTTATGCAGTTGCTAGGGTGTTTCAGCTGGCTGCTAGGTAGTTACTAAGGTGTTTCTGGGTTTTTAACTTTTTGTTATGCTGTTATTTAGGTGATTGCTAGGCAGCTGTTGAGATCTTAAAGTGATTTTAACATGTTGCTATGCAGTTTTCTAGGGTGTTTTAAGTGGTTGTTAGGCGGTGGTTGATGACATGTCCAAAGTAGCCTAGCATGTTGTTATGCAGTTTTTTTCAACATACTGTGTAGTTGCTTGATGGTTGCTAAGGGGTCGTAGTGGTTTTATCATGTTACTACGCAGTTGCTAAGACATTTTAGTTGGTGGCTAAATGGTTGCTAAGGTGTTGTAATGTTGCTATGCAGTTGCTAGGTGGCGGAGTGGTTTTAACCAGAGCGGTTTAGAATCAGAGTAGCGCCGTCACGTGGTTCACGGAGCTCTCAATTGTTACAAACAACTCCGCGCTGTCATGTTTGAATGGGTTTAAGAAGATAGACAGCAGTTTCAATGTATTTGCAGCAATTTCTAGTGATTATTAACAAATCATATGCATCGATTGTGTATTGATAACTACACTGAATACGTTTTATGATCGCATTTTACTCTGGGAAGTGATAAAGAGACATTATTAATATATGTTTTAATATGGTTATTATTTATATTACAACTGGCGTAGTATTTAGGGTTACATGGAATTTCTTTTTCAATTCCAATGGAAAGAGGCAAATTAGAGGCATTTGGTGACTAGAAAAATAATATTCCTATATGCAATGCCATTATTTAACCACTACATGCTGGTATGGCTGTAAAAATATATAATAGCGGTCATATGCATGTATTGGCCGCTCCATGACACGCTGTACTTCCTGAGCTCCTATGGAAGCCTATGGGAGTGTCGCAACTCTGTTTCTAAACGACTCTGGTCTCAACATTCTGCTATGCAGATATTAGCGTGTCCTGGGTGGTCGTTATGATGTTTAACTGTTGCTAGGGCAGGTTGGGTGGCCGCTAGGTAGTTGCTACAGTGTCCAAGTGGGTTTTCTTGATGGCTGCTATACACACAAGTGTCCAGGTGAAAACGGTCTGATCACTCTGTGGTTTTGAAAAGAGATTCGCTCATTAATGAAAGTAGTTTACAAATGACTGTACAAACACAAAGTGTGAGTGTGTATGTGTCAGATTAGATCAAAATCAACTGAAATAAGCCGTTTGAGTTCACTGGAATCGTAATCAGAGCAGTGCGATCTCACCCGTATGTGTTCACGTGTGCACATACATTTTTCTGTCTGGATACACTCTAAAGTATATAAAAGGATGTATAAATCATTAATTTGTTGAATGCATCGGAGTTTACCCAAGCATAAAACATCTTTGTGCGCTTGAACTACACTTTATGCTGTGATACATATGAAAACGAATGAGATCATGTTGGACAGAGATAAAAAGAGCTTTATGTGTGTGCGTTTATGTGTGAGTTTCCTTCACCTGATGACCTTCTCACCGCCAAAAAAACGAATCTTCAAAGTCTAAGCGCAGGTCACCACAGATGTGCGATGCATCGATCGACTATTTCTGTTCTCCTGCCGTCTCAAAGAGTTGGCACACATTCAGACGGCTTCGCTCAGAGAGACGCGAATCACTTTCCTCAAAACTGGTCGCTTTTAAGACAAAAGAACCACTAGGAACCGAAATGGGATCATGGGTCACCCATGAAAAGTATAGAGTGGGTGGTTTTGACACGGGTATCTTAAAGACACAATTCAAAGTAAATGGTCAATCATTTAATCACCTCATGTTGTTCCAAACCTTTGTTCTGTGGAAAACAAAGAAAATGTTTAGTAGAACGTTAATGAATGGTTACTTATTACATGTAATATGCACTATATTTTAAGTGTTTTAAAGTCTGTTTTCTATGTAACTCTTCCAGTATGTAGAGCACATCTACAGACAGATATTACAGGTAGAACGAATGATCCTTGTGTAACAAGTGATGCACTTACTGCATAATTACTAAACATTACCCAAGATTATTCGCTCATAATCATGCTGGATTTAAGACTTTAAGCCTTCTTAAATCTTGTTAAACTGAGATTGAACTCAACATAATTTCATAAAGAAACGCAACAGTTAAGTAATGACAAACAGAGTTAGGAAGGCGCTCAACAGGTTCTGCTGAACTCGAACCAGCTCATGGACTGATTTTGGATTCCAGTTCACTGTCTGGTTCAAATAGTATGAAAGTTTACAATTATAGTGTCTCAAATCATAGTGCATGGAAAATGATCCTCAAAGTGCATACCTATGGATGCTAGTTGCACTAATTATGACTCAAAAACCCATGTGACATCAAGTATTCCTTGTCTAACTACTTTATCAGTAGCAGAAATGCCAAAAAAAGAAAAATGAGAATTGTTTTCGCAAACACTCTTGCAGCTCATCAAAACCATAGCCCCGCCCCAAACCCACACCATTGGTTATTTCAGAAGTTGTCACTCAAACAAACACATCAATGTTCTAAAGCAGCAGTGTTGCCAATTTGTGAATTTTAGTAACCGAATTTAGCGACTTTCTCATTGTTGCTGCAGCTTTATTAATGTTTTGCGATAAGGAGCTATTTCGGTGATATTTAGCGTTTTGTTGTTGTTGTTGTTGTTGTTGTTTTTTAAACAAACAACACAAAAACGAGGCAGACAGGGTCATTTGTAACATTTTCTGTTCTTTATTTATGTCATGAGTTAAAATTACAGAACAGTGATTTTGTCAGATAACGCCTTGCTTAATAACCCAGATTTTATGGCAGATCTAAAAAAGCAACATGAACCATTTCTGAGCTGCACTTGAACACTTTTAGACGTGTTTTGTGTGAACAGCCCCTTAATAGATCCTGTCTGACTACAAAAAAATACAAATATGTAAATAAGAACTGTTTCATTGGGAATTCAGCTGTAAGACAAAGACTGTATAAAAGGATGACTCGACATGATGGCGTCATGAATATGCTAATTAGCACATGACATCATCAAGCGACTTTTCAAGAACGTTTTAGCTACTTTTCATTAAAGCAAATGTCAATTGACGTCACAAGTGTTTCATTTTTCACGGCTTAAACAACCAATGAATGATTTATAGCGACCCTAAATATTAAACTAACACCACAGACTATCCGAACAGACACAGACAGATGAAAGCAGGACATTTATTGTGCGTGCTTTGCTCTGGGCAGAGGTGTTGCTCATGTAAACTGCTTCACGGAGAGCCGATCTGTGTCTAAACACGTTATGAAATGCCTTCATTCTTTGGTCTGGAAAGCACACACAGACTCCAAAAATAACGCTAGTCTATTGTTCTTCAAGTTCAACAGAACCTTCTTCACATCATATGGCTCTGATATGGATGTTTGGAAATAAATAATGTCCTTGGTTCTTCAGATTAGCACCAGATCGTAGATGACTTCCAAAGAACTTGAGGAAAGTGTATCTACAAAGTATGGAAGATCTCTTCATGACAGCAGACTGATAAAAACACACAAGATGTGCATGTGAGTGTGTTTGCCATCTGGCTTTGAGGCGCTTCATCGTCATATTTATCTCTCTCCCGTTATCAGGTCTTCATCATTGCTCATTATCTCGCCTTCTAGATGAACCATGACATCATCCTCCGCATGAAGGTCATGACCCCTCATTCCCGCTGACACATTGGGATTGAGAAGAACACAAACGTGTGGAGCTGCACAACTTCAGTACCACACAACATGTTTCATAATAAGAAGTGCTTGCCTTTAGCATTATAATAACTAATGCAATCCTCATCTAACTACACCCTATTATTCACACGTCATGTGGCCTGTGTGTCTTTGATTTGCAGCAGTTTATGACATTAAACTTCAAACTGAAGCTTTTTGAATGGCCATAAATCTAGTTCAGACACCTTCTGATGACACTTACTGGAATGAACGGATGATTCCTCAGACTGGAAGCTGACAGATCTCAGGATGATCAATTATTCTTACTGCTGCACTCAGACAGACAGATTACTCCAACCTTTGGGAGATGTGTTCCAACAGAACGTGTGTCGCGAATAAACAGGGGGAAAACAAGGTCTGGAAACGTGAGAACTTCTTTTATATTAGCCGCTGCATTTTTAGAGTGGGTTGTCATGAGCAAGACGTGTGGTCATCTGTCAAAGACATTAGTTTAGCACAGGTTTACATAGAGAAACAAATGGAGCAGCAGCGCAGTGGAAAGAAAAACTGCGAGAAGTCCATAACCTCATTTTTTTAAGTTTAAGTATTTTTTTTACAATTTACTTGAGTGCTGCGTTTTTGGAATGCATAGGTGTGTCAAAAAGATGTGCAAGATTAAGATGCATGTTTGTGTTTTCTGTATGCATTTTATGAATCACGCATATGCATATTTGAGAGATAATCATAAGACCAAATTTAGGAGAGTTGCTGCTCAACATTTTATAAATGAGGCCTGAGATGCGAGCCCAATGGTGAAAGATGAAAAATTAATTGCGACTTTTTATCTCACTTTTTTCTCGCAAATGTGAGTTTGTCTCAAAATTCTGCCCTTTTTTTTCTCGCAGTTATAAATGAATTTTACATTTCTTACTTTTTTTCTGTCAATTGCAAGATAAAGCCAGGATTGCCCCAAAAAAATGTAAGTTTTTTCTCTTTTTAGGCAATTATGCCTAAAAACCCTGAATTGTGAGAAAAAGTTGCAATAGTTTTAATTGTTATTATTATTCTTTAATCCTGTAGCGAAAACAGACTTCCATAATAGCATCCGTCTAGCGAGTGCTTACATAGAAAAATAAGTGGGAAAGCAGAGGAACACAAAAAATGTTACCTGTGCATGTCTTTTTTAGCATCTGGCACATGTGTCCATATGCCTTAATTTAAAAGAAGTTCTTCTTCTGAAAAACAATTGTACTGCTCTGTGTCTTACAGATATGCTTCAAATCTCAAATAAAATGAGGTTTGTAAGCTAGATACCCATAGAACAATTGAAAAGGTTAGTTATAAATACATTTTATTGATTAAAAATAGATCAGTGAGGTTAAAAGTGGTCTATTTTGCACAGAAATAGCTGGTGAGATGGCCATTACTCATCATTATCAGGTTGTTAATTGCTTCATTTGTGTGGACACTGTATTTCTGTCCTCACAATCGTACAAACGCTCTTCTGTGTGTGAGTTTCAGTGAAGTGTTGGCTCTTTGGCCCTCTCTAACCCTCCGTCTGTCTGCTTGGCCGCCGGCCCTTGTTTTTCTGCTGACTTCTGGTTCGGTGTCCAGCGCTCTTCAGTGCCTCTCCAGCAAACATCTTGTGTTTTTCTGCTGACGCGGAGACACGGTTGAGTCTGAGGCGAGAGCTGCGATTGTCTGTGCTCGCTGACCTCTGATTGGCCCTGACACCAGAGGTGAACATGAGTCACAGTCATCACGTGACCAATCAGACGCCTGCTCTCCTGATGAACACAGACACAATACAGCGGCTGTTTAAAGATGAAGTCACTGGCACCTTCAGAAACATGATATTTACAGCTAACAACTGAACTTTGTAGAGAGAAAATACACTAATGTACAAAAGTTTTTTGGGTTTTTTTTCACAATAAATTAATATTTTTATTCTGCAAGGACACATACATCAAAAGTTTTTAACTGATCAAACTATAACATAATGTTAAAAAAGATTTCTGTTTCAAATAATTGCTTTTCTTTTGAACTTTCTATTCATCAAAGAATCATAAAAATCTAAATGCATCATGGTTTCCACATACATATGAGCAGCAAAGAATCACGTGACACTGAAGACTGGAGTAATGATTCAGCTTTGATCACAGTAATACATTTCATTTTTCACTATATAGCCTACAGTTTTTTTGTTGTTACTGTGTTCTTAATCAAATGAATGCAACCTTGGTGAGCAGAAGAGGCTCCTTTCATGGAAGTATTAAAAAAACGTACTGACCCCAATTGGATTTTGGGGTTATCTGTTATCAGACTTTGTGTGTTTCAATATTTACATTTAGCAAATTAAAAGTAGTGATGCATATATATTTGGATGTTTAGGAAAAGGGTATTAAATGATGAGAGTATTCTCAGCATGTTTTCAACATTATTTTGCATTGGCTCACACACACACATATATTATACAGCCTCTCTGTCTCACTCTCTTACCGTAAATGTGATCTGGCCTCAGGCAGATCTCTCTCACACAGAGGATCAGCTTACATTATTTTTACTGGCTCGTATCCATGTCAACCTGAACACACACACACACATTGACACACAAACACACACATACGATTGATAGTGGTTATTACTGACTATAATCAATGGTAATAAAATGCATTTCTAAAGTATAACGGAACATATGTTTTTGTGTAAAATGATGGAAATCAGGGCCAAAGGAGGCATTTTTGAGACCTTCTGCCCTTCATCTGAATAAAACAAACATTCAGCCAGAGAACTGCATGTACCAACCACCCGCGATCCAGGTAAACAACAACAGCACACTGACCTTGGCCTCATAACTCACACACACACACACACACATATACTCAGGTTCATCCATCTGTGTGGGATTTTTCATGATGCTTCTGCCACTGCTGTGCCAGCATCCTCATGGCACAGTGCCACACACACACACACACACACACCAATGCTGCCGCTCCATAAGTGTTACCGTAAACATCCAACCGCCCCTGCAAAAGTACCACAATTTACCTCAATGTCACAACAGCCTGACAAAGTCACACACTTCTTCAGAAACACACTAAAATTAAACACAGCAACAGTAAATGCAGAAATCAGTCTGTGGGCTTACAACAGAGGGTTTTACAAAACGCTGTGGTTCAGCAACACTGAGCAAAAACACTGCATATTAAAATATACAATTATATAAAACATAAATTAATAAAGTATTACCAAAATATTTTGTAAAATGTATAAAGAAATTTAAATGTTGATTTATATGTAATATAAAAGTGTAAAATATACATTTTACAATATGTTATTTAATGTTTAACAGAAACATATTAATAAAATTTAATAATGACAGTAATAATAATAATGTTTATTTGAATTAATATTAATAAATCATTTTAAAATAATTAAAAATATAATTATAATTATTAATACTAAATCCTTATTAATTACATATAAATAACATATATATATATATATATATATATATATATATATATGCATAGTAACAAAAACTTTCATTAATAATATTTCCGAATAATAAATATTTATTTAGATTAACATATATTATCAGTGTTTTACATAAATACTCTTTATAAAATCTATTGTAATATTTAATCATTTATTACATGATAATAAATAAATTCCATGCTGGCAATCCTGTGTGTGTGATCCTTATTAACATTCATAAATACTATTAATACATGTATTAATATATATAACCATATATACATAATACACTACAAAATGCAATGCTAAATGTAATAATTTATTACAATAATAATTAAATGAATGCAGAATTTCCTTCTGATAAACCTGTGTGTGATCATTCAAAAAAAATCAATCAGCTGGCGTCTCCAAAGTAAAACTCTCTCCGGATCACAGTTGCTTCAATAAAGCATCTGTATCAGTTTAACCTGATCTCATGAAGCTCTCAGGACAGATGGGACAGGTTCCATTGACTCTGGAGCTGTGTTCAGGTGGGTGGAAATGAAACCTGGCGTATACTGAACAACACACAGCAGCACAGGTGCGGAGCGGGACATCAGCCGAACGTCTCTGAACTACCTGAGAAGACCAAACCGATCAAATGTCACTCTGATTCATGTCAATGTACTGCCCTTGCTGTTTAATATGACTTCCCTACATCAAACAAACTCAAAAGGCCTTAAAGCGACTGACTCGGAAAACATGATATTCCCTCAAAGTAACTGGAATACAAACATGTTGCTAAAATTACTGACTTAGGCTATTTACATACTTAGGAATCATTAATGGCTCACATTAAATGTATAATTAGGGACCATCATAGCTACATTATCATTGTATACAGCATCACTATTCTATATTTGTAAAGCTCTAGAGCTGTTGGTTTGTGAAACAAAGCCACTGAAAAACCAGAATTTTGAGTCTAAATATCCAAACGATGAATAACCTATTGACCTGGTTTAGCAGACCGTCCTTTAAACTAATTATTGACTATTACTACGCTATTAAAAAGCATTTTGTGAGTGTTTTTATTTCTCTTTGGGATTCGGTATGTGTTATTTTGTCATTGTGTATGGATTTCGGTACTCATCGCTTGTTTAGCAGGTGTTTCTCGTGCCTCAGCGTCGCAGTCCAGATAAAGTGGGCGGGGCAACGCACACTCCCTCCGAGAGGAACCGCACGTCACGATGCCCATATTTGGACTGCAAACTTCCTACAGGAAGCGGGTGTCTGAGTGTCCCGGACGAGCAGAGCTTTACAGCGACAGTGAACGCTTGCAGGCTGTCTCTTTTACTAACTTGCACATTCACCAAGTTGAGAATTAACTGCTAGATTTTTGATCTTCAAATCAGTTACGTAATCTGACGTTTTCTAGACATTTTTGTAGCCAGATAAACATAAACTCAATTTGCTTTGACAATAAAAATGCCATGGAAAAACAAACATTTTCATAATAATGTAATTTTATATGTTACATCTTGTGTTCATGCTAACTCGTCCGCGCATCAAAACCACATTAACCCCTAAAACAACAATAAACAACTTACAAACACACCAGCTACAACTCTAAAATGTTAGAGGCCCTTTCTTTTAGCAGAAAGGGTGTCACACTATATATTAGATTATATTCGTACACCGTTTATTTAATAATTTTCGCTCTGCACTGGTGCTCGCTTCGCCCTCAGGCTTGTTTATTGTCCCAACAGTTCCCGACAATGACGTACTGACGCGCGTGACGTGGACGCCGTTGGGGGGCGTGGTCAGCTGTCAGTGCGGGAGCCGCTTATAAAAACGAATCGGGATTCCGATCCACACGAACAAGCGCAACAGAGCAAATCAAACGAGCATCGTTCCCTAAGAGCGTTCACTTTCAACAGACGGGCTCTCAGAACTATACGCGCTATTCCTTGCTGCTGTCGCGTTATTCTTCACATCTTTGGGACTCCGGTTCATTCAAGAGGAGCATCGACACAGAGTGGAACGGGACGGAACTCCGTTTTATTGACTGTCATCGTCCTCCGCGCTGTTTTTGAAGGCTTTTACGCTTGAAATAAAGTGGACATTGAACTGTCAGCCACATTAGGTGAGAAGCCTATTATTGCTTTTTATTATCAGAAGAACTCTATGAGTACGAAAATGGAGCAGCCGTTTTATCACGACGACTCGTTTCTGTTGGGTTACGGTCACAACGACGCGGCACTACACGACTATAAACTCCAGAAGCAGAGCATGCACTTGAACCTGACCGAGCCTTATCGGAACCTCAAATCGGATCTGTATCAGACCAGCAGCGCCGATATGGGCTCGCTCAAACTGGCCTCGCCGGAGCTGGAGAGGCTCATCAGCCAGAACGGGAACGGGGTGCTGACGACGCCCACCCCGGGCCAGTATCTCTACGGTCGGGGAATCACCGACGAGCAGGAGGGCTTCGCGGAGGGCTTCGTCAAGGCTCTGGATGATCTTCACAAGATGAACCAGATGCCCCCGCCCAACGTGTCGATTGGAGCCGGCGGCGTGACGACGTCCTCGACTACCGCGTCCGTTTTTGGCTCCTCCCTGCAGTCTGAGCCTCCCATTTACACGACGCTGAACGCGTACTGCCCAGCAGCGCCCAGCCACCCGTCCACCACCATCAGCTACCTGCCGCCGCACGTCCAGCAGAGCCAACACCCGGAAACCGCGCAGGCGTTCCAGCACCCCGGCTTCCTCCCGCAGCGCTTCGTGAACTTGAAAGAGGAGCCCCAGACCGTTCCCGACATGCACAGCAGCGACGGCTCGCCACCCATGTCTCCGATCGACATGGAGAGCCAGGAACGCATCAAGGCGGAACGGAAGAGGCTCCGGAACCGACTGGCGGCCACCAAATGCCGCCGGCGCAAACTGGAACGCATCGCGCGCCTGGAGGAGAAGGTGAAGGGGCTCAAGTCCGACAACGCCGGGCTGTCCAACACAGCGTCCGTTCTGCGGGACCAGGTGGCCCAACTCAAACAGAAGGTCCTGAGGCACATGAACAGCGGCTGTCAGCTGATGTTGACCAGCAAGATGGAAGCGTTTTAAACGCGGTTGGACTTTTACGCAGATATAACACTGGAAATCGTTTATGTTCTACGACTGAACGGAACTCAAAAGCCCTCAGACGAGGCGCTTAGGACACGTTCTGGTTTCCGAATAAAACGAGCGAACCCACGAAAGGAGCGGGATGGAACGGACTCTGAGCCCCCAGAGACAGATGGGAGTCAAGAGCAAAGTGAAAAGGCCAGTCGCCGCCTCGGTATCAATAATGTGTTTTTTTCATCATGATCAGTTATGTATTTGATCATGTGAACGCATCTGATATTGTCGTGCAGTTCCAGAACTCATAACTTATTGTACCTACTAATCAGGTTGATCCTGACGCTATATGTTAACGATGTCACATGTTTACAATGTCTTTTTTTTATGTGTGCGATGTTTATTTAAGTAAAGATTTTGAAATATAACTTTCGAGTGTATGGCTTGTTCATTTGCCTTGTTTATATTTCGGTTTCAAGCAGTTATGTAAGTCTTATGCTGACCGTTCCTCGAAGTAGTTCACCCACAAAACGTTCTGGAAAGAAAAGAGACCGAACGAATAATGAATGTTAATGTGCACTGCTTGTAGAGTAATCAGCTGTTTTTTGGGGGGGTTGAGTATTAGCGCTTCCTGCGTTTACGCGTTCACACAAGGGACTCTAGGCCTCTCCTGCTGACGTCAAGCACATCCATATATGGTCGTTTTTTGGGCCTCGTACGTCACTCTCCGCCCACAAGCCCTTGCGGAGTGTTTTTATTGCTCCAGGAGCAGCGGGGCTGGAGAGCTGAGAGGGGCTTTCCGAAGTTGGACAAGACCACTGTGAGCATGTGGGATGGGGTGTGTGCGTGTGCGCGTGTGTTTCCACAGAACTTAGTGGGTTGAACGGTTCCAATGATGCTACTGCCAATGATCGAAACTTTTATATAATATATAAATAATGAATACTATATATATATATATAGTCAAATAAAAATTATTCAGACAATTATATTTACCATGCAAAATGTACAAATATATTCATGGAACATGATCTTTACTTAATATCCAAATTATTTTTGTCATACAAAGCCTCAATAATTTTGAACCATATATGTATTGTTGTTTATTCCTACAAATTTACCCATGGTACATATAGTCATATATACTGTGTGTATATATGACTGTATTTATATATAGTGTATATACAGTCAAACCAAGTTCATTTATGTAGGTTAGAATAACAAAATAAAGTAAACTGTGACATATTATACCCAAAAAATCTTCATGCCGTGGACTAGCTGTAAAACTGATCAAAATTTGGGACCCCCCCCCCGCCCCCCCCCCTTCTTTTTAATTACTAATGTGACCTTTTTACACCTCAAAAAATGAAATAAATAAATACATAAAAAAGGCATTGCTTGGTAATTGGTTTACCCCAATAAGTTTAATGTAATTGTGCAGGCTGCTTAAATTTAATTTTAATTTAGTTTAGTTGGCAGATATTCAACTGATTTCATTACATACCTTTATATCAAAGTTATCTGACATCAAATTAAATTTTTTGTGACACAGTACAATTTTCTAGCAAATAAACTGATAAAGTGAAAAAGGTTGAAGGTGTCTGAATAAATATTGGTTTGACTGTATAAATATATATATATATATATATATATATATATAGCCTATATATATATATACATACATACAATATGTACACACACAGACACACACACAGTAAATAATAGTCCTATATACAATACTTTGTCTGTATAATTTATATAGGTCTACTGAAATTTTATAATATTTGACTATTTATAATTAGGACTATTATTTAGTTTAAATTGTGTCTTATTATCACGCACAAACAAAACAAAAAACTTTGAGGAACTTTATGCAGAGATATAACAGGTCGAAAAGAGGTCGGGGACAAAAATACACTTTCAACATCAGATATGAGTTTTATTTTTAGTTAGGCTAAATGATATGTAGAGATCAGATTCAGTAAGCCTGAATTTCAATGCATCTGTTAATATGAACACGACTTGGAAAAAACAGCTTAAATTGGTTACATAGACGAATTTCAGAGAAAATCGTTAACAACTCGCTACATGCTGGTTAAGATCCATTCATTAATTCAATATTTATTTGTTCGGCAGAAATGTGTTACTTGGAGTTTAATAATAGCCTACTAATAAGACGAAATCATTTGCCGCATTAGCAGAAGAAGCTGCTCCTGGGCTTTGGGTGTCTTCAGGAGATGAATGAATCTTTTGGGAAGTGACTGTGACCTCTGGAATGACTGGACCGGAGGCGCGCACGGCAGGGGCGCGCGTAGGTGGCGGACGCGCGTGAGATCTATAAAGAGAACCAGTCTGGCGCTGAAATGAAGAGCATTAGCATGAAAATATGCGACCCTGAACTTTCTGAATTAATTGCCTCAATAACCGATCCATTAATTACAACCCTAAAAATAATAGCCTATGTTTTATGGCGTACTGTGATAATTTTAGATACTTTATGGTCATAAAAATAGGCCACTATAGTATCAAAGGGCCAAAACCCGAAGCAGGCTCTGAAACGTGTGGGACGTTTGTTTTTTTGCAGCTCGCTGGAAAGTGGGAGCGGGGTTTTTTACACGGTGAGAAAAGCCCACTCGGGTCCACCTGTCACTGACGTCAGTGACCCACCTGCGTGTTTTTCTGCTCGCTCTCGAGGTGGAAATCGAAGGAAGCCACTTCAAAGCGCTAGAGGCAGGCGCGCGCGCACACACGCTCTTGGCTTGTTTTGGAGATTTTAAAGGTGCACCTCACCGTTAACCGTTTCATCTGACACATCAACAGACCTTTAGTTTCGTGAGTGTTTCTTATGGAACATTCCCACCTCCTCTCTCATTTAAATGGGCTTGTTCCGTTCTAATGTTTACTGACGTTAACATGAGGTTCAGCAAATAACCCTGTTTATCCACTTATTACTAACGGAATAAGTTCTTTTCACCAAAGACGCTAGTAAATAACTATAAGAAGAGCAATGGGCGGTAAAACTATTTGCACTACCCAGGGTGTCCACGATAATAAAATAATATATCCAGCCTGGCCTCATGAAAATGCGTATAAATAGCAAGCCAAATAAAAACGAAAACTCGTGGTATTGATAATCTACGCAAAAATGGACTTGCGTTTGGCGTGCATATAATACGCATTTTTTTACGTGCATATGATACGCATCTATCCCATCGCGTAGCATATACAAAAAAAAAAACACCCTTTACAACAAATTAACCATAGTTTTATTATAGTAAAAGTGGGCATAGTAACCATGTTTTTTGTTGGCTTGTTTTTTGATTATTTTTTAATTATTTATTTTTATTACCATATTTATTACCATTTGTATAACCACAATTTTACAACAAATACCATGTTAGTCTAGCAAAACTATAGTTATTTTGTGGTTATCATAATAACCATGGTTAATATTAATAAGGGAAATTGCCATTGCTCTTACTTTAAAGATAAGGATAAGCACAGAGTTTTTGAGCGTGATGTGAATTCTTTAAATTACATGAAGTTATAGCTTTTTCAGTTCAGTGCTTTGGCTTCACCAGTAAACTACATACACGTTTCTAAAGACTCTCTTATGGCTGTTTATTTTTAACTATTTATTTTTTATGAGTTAACCTGAAACGGTTTCTTTTTTCGTATTGAAGGTGAGCTCTAATTTCCCCTTTTCAGTTTAACTGATATGAGAAAGGTTCACAGGCCTGTAAAAGTGCAGCGCTCATGAATGAGTCAAATCTCATTCAGCAAAGTTTCACAACAGAACCTGTGTGTTATTTTTATCCTGCCTTTGTGATGAGCCTGAAGAGTTTCAGAGCTTGTGGAACAATTATTCTTCTTACTTCCTCTATTCTACGTGCAGTGGACAACAGAAGAGATTCAACGCCTGACAGACTGTCAGGAGCGTCTTCTGTACACACACACAGGAGAAACATCAGTGACTGATGACGACAGAATGTGGGCTCATCTTCTCCACCACACACAGTTTTGCACATTTCATCTCTCTCTCCCACTCACATACTGTAAATCTCTTCTGTAATCTCATGAATATTCCTTTTTGTCCCTTTCCAAAACCGAAAGATGAATGCTGTGGCTCAAATTGTTACACTTTCCATCAAACACCCACCGACACGGCTGCTTCAGATCAACACGACTGTTACATCATGCTCTCAGACCCTCATTGATGCCTCATCTGAGTTTGTTTAACTAACCTGTGAGTCAAAGCAGGGGTAAGATAGAAGCATGAAAATGAACATTAAATTATGCAACAGTTAAATGCGTTCCAGCAATTATAGATAATCAGTCTTTCAAGATTAAAACATTACCAGTTAAAGCCTGATTCTGCTTTATTAGGCCTATATAACTATAATATAATAATAACCTACGGCTCAATCACAGCTGTGTTGATATCCAGTAAACATTATTATTTGATTAGTCATATTACCATGATTTAAATGTTACATATTGTTTATTTTTTATCACTTTTACTGATTTTCTATCTTGATTAATGAGTCAACATCAGTAAAGCTAACATGATTAGAAATCATTTCAGTAACTTAATAAAAACCCATGTAAAAACAGGTTACCAACTAACTCAAATAAAACAAGTTATGAAATTTTACTAAAACTAAATGGAAAGAAATGTTATTAAAAACAAAACAAATAAAAGACAGCATAACAAATTTACTTATCAATCTAAAAATAAAAGCTCAGTTCAAATATTAATACAAAATGTTTATAAATAACAATGGTCACTATAAATAGGCTACATCAACAGTTTCAGTTCATTTAAATCTCATGTGGGCCACGGGAGTTTTTGTAGTTATATATGTGGGTCAAAATATGTTAAAGGTGACTTCAGCATTAAAAAAAGAAAAGAAAGAAAGATTCTCTTCATAATGGATTCATAGCGTCATCTAGTGGTAGGCCACAAGTGCCATGAAACCATTGAACATGGCCTTGAAGAAATAACTCTTGATTCTGCTTCTCATTAAAAGCAGGATAACAGTACGTAGTGCATACTGTTCTACAAATAGGCCTATATTTATGTATTAAGTAAGTTACTGTTTTAATGTCATGCTGATTAGATAGCTAGCCTATAACCTAATTTAAGTTCAATCATTTATTGTAAATTTGGCAGTTAACATCAAATAATAAGAGGTATTATACGCTTTTAAAAAACGAAACGTTTAAAAGAACAAACAAATTCCAATTTTATTTATTTATGAATTAATTATAGACATGTAAGGTCAGAATAGATACACATTTGTTTACGTACTGCAGCCACAGATTAGCAGAACATCAGATTGCTCACAGTGACGCACCGTCATTTACATACAAACAAAACATGTCCTAGAGAAACCCTCCAAAACTGTCAACTATAGGCCTACACTCATTCTATATTCAAACACATTTTAAAATATTCTTTTTTTTTTCTTTACAGCATTATTTTTTAATGTATATCCGTGTAAATACATATGTTTTCAGAATATGCCAAAAATTAACACAATGTACCGATAATGACGCACACAACTGTGTAATAGATGATTGTGACGCTACAGATTATGAGATAGTAGATTACCATACACCACAGTTATAGAAACAATTGACAACAGCAACATTTAACTTAGAATAAGAATGTTACGATGTGCTTTAATGTAGTGCGCAACTACACTGAAGAAACAGTTAAAACCCATTTTATTGATGTAGCGCATTTCCAAGTGAAACAGGAAAATTTGGTAGATTAATACTTTACAATAAGCTGAATACATTAAGGTGTGTGAACTCAATAAAGCAAGAATTTTCAAAGCAAGAATTTTTAAATTAGTCATGCCATGGTTGCCAGGTCTGCGTAACAAAACAAGCCCAATTGCAAGTTGAACTCTGTGAAATCTGCGTGGGGAAATCTTGTGGATTTCAATAGAAATTACATCATAAAATTTTTATTTATCTTGTTACTTACCATCTGTGTATTTGTGTATAGCCTACACCTTTTTTTTTAATGCGGTAAATCTTATCACACTTTTTAGCATGAACTAACATATTTTTATTACAGCATTTATTAATCTGTGTTAATGTTAATGTCAGTTCACAGTGCAATAATCTTAACAGATTTCAAAAATAATGTTTAAATTCACATTCATTTAAATTAACCAATGCTGCAGAAGTATTGTGTATATCGTTCGTTCATGTTTATTGATGTAGTTAACTAGCGTCAACAATAGAAACCTTATTGTAAAGTGTTATTCAGACCTAAATTCAACTTTAGATGTTACCTTAAACTGGTTAAATTAAGCAGAATTTGACGTTTCAGAAGTAGCTTTAGTCTACATAGGACTGTGTTACTGTAGAAAACTCGCTGCATGAGATTACAGTAAACTCAACTGATAAGATAAAACACTCATTAACACACATCCGTCAGATCTAGGACACAGCTCTCCTAGAAGCCGCTCCCGCTGCCCTCCATGTCGCTGGCGAGTACGGAGCGCTTGCGCAGGACAGCGTTGACACTGCTCTTCCGGGCCTTTGGTGGCGCTGTGGCACTGTGCTTCTGGGGCCCCGCGGGAGGGCAGGGAGCTCTGTACTGCGGCAGGCCACTCTTGGTGGTGTCCAGCTCTTCGGGGTCTCCTTCCTGAACCCTCAGAGCGGCGATCACCTCTCGATCAGACGGGCTCAGGGTCAGACAGCCACAACTATTGCCTTCAACACCGTCTTCCTCCCCAGGGTCGTCTTCCACCATCATGAAAGCGTCTCCCCAAAGACTCTCGCAGAGGTCCCGGCCGTGCTGGTACATCTGACCAACAAAACACAGATGCATGAGAGAGCACACAAACTCTAGATGAAACCTGACAGTAGAAGATAACAGTTTATGCTAATGCTGCTACAGTGGCCTCTTGTGGCAATGCAGGGCATAATTGATTTCTATTAAGCATTCTGATGACATAAAATAAAAATTAAAGAGAATAAAAAGAGAAACAAATGCAGTAAATATAAGATTGTCCATTTATCTAATTTTAGTTATTTATTTTGAATTTATTTAATGTAAAATATGTACATGTAAACATATGATTATATCAGCCAGTGTTCACCTTTAGTTACTAAAAAAAATTAAAACATTTTTGTTAATTGAAATAAAGCGATAGGTACAACAAAATATAGCATATTCGATGAAAAACATAAACTTTAAACTGTAATCTTTAAGTTAACTGAGTTTATGTTAAAGTACTAAAATTACTCAAAAAAGGGAGACTAAACAGAACTAGATCTAAAAAAAAAAAACCACTTTAAAATGACAAAAACACAACAAAATGACTAAAGCGAAAGCTTAAATAAAAAAAAAGAAAAATATAAAAATAAAAGGCAATTCTATTTTTATAAATACCGTGACAGTATCCTTTATAAATAATACTGCTGTTCTCTATATTTCAATATTGTCTACTGTATTGAAAAACAGAAAATTAATTATTCACTACTGCAGACAGTGCTGAAATAAAAATACATTATGAATCTCATTACAGTAAATATTATCGTCATTAAGTGTTCAGTCTTAAACCGGGAAATGCAGTTATGACTCATTAAACAATGTATACATAACTTATGAGGCATCTTATGTCCATGTAGCATCGAAAATATTGTTTAATGATGATAAAACATCTCAGCTAATCTCTTCTGCTAATATTGTTAATCATTATATTCACCCATCAGCGATTCATGCATATTAATGCTCCCTGAATGTAGAAACACACATACACACACTCTCTCTCATTATTAGCTGCGATTTTCACCCCTCAGAACATGTGAAGTGTGTGTGTGTGTGTGTTTCTGTCACTCACGCTTGTCCACATGTGATGATTATGTTGATTATGATTTCTCACTGTCAGCAGCGTTTCCATAGAGACAGTGATCTCAAATCTCTAATTACTTTCCTAATTCATGTTGCATACTGAATGATTCTGAAGAAACAAAATAAAGACTTCAACAAAAACTTCGCCTGTGAAGTAAGTGAATGGCAGAAAAGTCTGTGTAAAGTTAAAAATCATATTGAGATCACATGACCAGCCAAATTCTTCTTGCTTTATCTTGGTATGAATTTACAACATCATTTACAGATTAAAAGATTCCAGCTGCCCGGTTGCATTTTGTTTAGTTTGCACCGTTGTTATTGTAAAATTGTTGGAGTGTGCTCCTTTTCAAGTTGATTTATGCATTAATTTATAAGCAATTAGTTTAATATTTTACAACCAATAATATTACATTAAACACTGCTGCAATGTTTTTTCAGTGTTGTTTTTTCAACAAACAGCATTCTCTCAAGCACTTGACGGTGCTGAAACTGTCACACAGAGAAGCCGGTCACACTGATTCACACTCTCTCTTTTCACATGTTCAGCGTGTCAGTGGTGAGAAAGAGTGACATGAACTGACATCTTCACTCCGTGTGTGTGTGAGGTTCCAGCTGTGTCCAGGCCTGGAGTCACAGCATCTCTTCACACACTCTCTCCTGGGTGCTCCTCTTTTCAGTGATGTTAGCATCGCTAATGCTAGCGCTCATCCAGAGCTGGGTAGTAACTGATTACATGTCATCTGGATGTTATCAGATTACAAAAAATACTTGCAAAAGTACTAATGATTAGAGAATGTTACATTTTAAAATACTTGCAATCAGATTATAGTTACTTTTTATGCATTACATGATTACACATTATACACACAATAGCAGTAAATAATTCACTATTTGCTAATTTATTGATTCTCCCTAATTCTTTCTTTTTCTCTTCTAACTTTTTCATTCTAAAAATCCTACCTACTTAGCTTTGACTATATTAGCAAATATTGTATAAATACATGTGCTTTTGAATTTGAGGTATTGTATGAAAAGATACATTATATATTTACCTGTTTATAGTTCTCTGGAGTCAGTTAATGGTTACACTGAGATGCAGGTAAACAGATAATATACAAATATTTTTAGTGTTCACATGTTTAAATTATATGTATTTAACATTGTTATGATTTAATTAATTATTAGCTGTTTATCAACTCACAAAGTCACTCCAGGTCTTAAATTAAGTCCAGTTTGTAATGTAATGTTTGATGTATTTTATGATGCTAATATCGAAAATCTGAATGTTTTTCTTTCTTTATTTTTAATATCAATAGTGTATGTTTAATGTTAAGTTTAAAACAGGTTTGATCAAACGTTAATCTACAAGTAACCTAAAAGTAGCCAGATTAAATTACTTAAAATGAGTAACCTAGATTACACTATTAACTACAATTATCATGTAATCAGTAACAGACTACAATTTGTAAGTTATCTACCCAGCTCTGTGCTCATCAGACCTCAAACACGCATTGTTAAGCTTTAGTCTGACCATCATCCTGTAGCATTTGTGCTCCGGACATAAATAATTCCTGTATAGCAACACCCTGGCAACCATCCACACAAACCCTAGGAACACAATGTGCCAAAAATACTCACTATCAACCACTAACCAATACACGTTCTCACTCTAAATCAATCCAAAACACTCTAGCAACTGCATAGCAACACCCTGGTAATCACTGGCAACACCTTAGCACTCTACAATCTCCAAACAACACCCTAGCAACACGGCAAAGTGTCAAAACAACTCAAAACACCAAATTAACCTCGTATCAATACCTTCAAAACCAATTAAAGCAACTTATTAGCCACTTGTCAACATACTGAAAACAAATCATAACATATACAACACCTTAGCAAATGCATAGCAACATCCTAGTAGCCACCCACAACACTCTTGCAAAACAGTGAAATGCCAAAAACTACTCAAAACACCTTATCAACACATTGAAAACATAGAAGTAACTGCATACAGTAACAACATGCTGGGGACCACCCAAAACACAGTGGCACCCCCACAACAGCCTTGCAATACGTCACAGTGTGTTAAAAGCTCCATATAACACATTGACAACCACCCACAACACACAAGCAATAGCAATGTGATAAAAAAGCTCCTCAGATCACCTTAGAAAACACTTATCAACAATCAGAACACCTTTGCAACTGCAAAACAACCACCCACAACACCCTGGTAACACAGCAGTGTGGCTAAAACACATCTAAACACCTTAACAACCACTTGTCAACAACCACGACACTTCAGCAACCACTTATCAACAACCATAACACCTTAGCAACAAGAACACTTCAGCAACCGCTTATTAACAACCAGAACACCTTAGCAACCGCTTATTAACAACCAGAACACCTTAGCAACAGCTTATCAACAACCAAAACACCTTAGCAACTGCTTATTAACAACTAAAACACTTCAGCAATCACTAATCAACAACCAGAACACCTTGGCAACTGCTTATCAACAACCACAACACCTTAGCAACCACTTATCAACAACCACAACACCTTAGCAACTGCTTATTAACAACTAAAACACTTCAGCAATCACTTATCAACAACCAG
>JAUCMR010000071.1:850305-860524 GCA_032357425.1 Enteromius argenteus
CTTATCAACAACCACAACACCTTAGCAACCGCTTATCAACAACCACAACACCTTAGCAACTGCTTATTAACAACTAAAACACTTCAGCAATCACTTATCAACAACCAGAACACATTGGCAACTGCTTAGCAACATTCAGAGCACCCTGGCAAACACCCAACACATAGTAATGTGCCAAAATACTACTTAAAACACCTTAGTGACCGCTTAGCAACAAACTCAAAAAACATATATATATTAGAACTATAGAATATTATAACTTAAAAAAAAAATAACTTTTGCAACTGCATAGCAACACCCTGGTAACCACCCACAACACCCTAACAATACAGTGGCAAATACTCCTTAGAACACCTTAGTGACCACATATCAACATTCAGAACACCTTAGCAACTGCATAGCAACACCCTGGACGCTGTGAAAAAGGGTTTTGCACAGATATCACTCACTGCAGACATGTAAAGCTCCAGTAGTGAGTGTGTTTATCTGATGTCTGGCGTGTTACCTGCTGGTATGGCACACAGCCGCCGCTGCAGTTCTGTCCACGTGGGTCAGTGCTCCAGTCCCGAGCACACGTCATGTCCATTTTACAGGCCTCGTACCTGCAACAGTGACACACGTCATCACAGTCATCTACCAACTTTCCCAACAACTACACTGATAACTGATTAAGAACTTTCTGATGCATTCAGCTCATTACTGTCAATCTAAGCTGTTTATCACTCAAGATTATGACCACAAGATGAGAGGGTGTGGCCTCACCAGTCTCTGCAGAAGCTGTGACACAGAGGCACCGCCTTCAGGGAGGAGTCACGATGTGGGTGTGGCCAGCGAGCAGCATCAGGAGAACAGCGGTAAAAACAGACGACACGCTTCAAGAAGGACTCACAGCTACAGAGAGAGAGAATGGTAAACAAGAGTTCAGCTCATGTTGGCATACAGTGCACTTCTGAAAGTTGACAAAATTAGCTTTTTAGCGGGTATATATATATAACAATACAAACACCCTGAGGAGAACAATAACAAAAAAGTATATATTTATACAAAACTTCACCCAAATGTGAGCAAAAACCAACCAACAAATATATAAAGAAAAAAATATGCATAAATAAATTAATAAGCAATCAACTAATGTACTAATAAATATACATTATAATAAATAAATAAACATAATTTGAAAATAAAGACATTAAATAAAAATAATGTTATCATAAAAAAAGAAATGAAAAAAAGAGATGTATTAAAAAAAAACTAAATATATTAATAAACACACACTAAAATAATAAACAAATAAACATACAAACATGGACTGAAAATAAATAGACATGAAAAAAATCTATATTATCATAAATAGTCAAATAACCTAATATAAAAATAAAAATAAATCAATAACAAACAAACAAATTAAAAATATAAAAATAACAAAAATGTATCTTTATATAAATAAAGATTTGTGTAAACAATCAATCAAACACATTTGATTACTGTTTTAACAGGAAATATGTCAACATGAGAAAGAAAATTCTGTCTGTTATATTATTTCATTGGCTGTTTAAATAACCCTTTAAAATAATAAAAGCAAACTTTGTTTCATTCAAGACAGATATTAAAGCTGCTGTTAAAGTCATTCTCAGCGGTATCTTAATCAATTATATGTGATTAAATCAATAAATGTCCATGCTTTGTTTAGGATTTATACCTCAGTAATGAATAATGAATCATGCCTATTAAATATAATCAGCAGGTGCTTACAGAGGGCTGAGGACACCACACTTATCCCAGTGAGAGTTGTCCGCAGCAGACACAGAGCCGGAGAGATCCTGGACATCATTCTCTGAACAACACGAGTCTGGACAGAGATACAAGCATTCACAAACTGGGACAAAACAATCTACAGAGGCCCAATTCTACTGGGCTCTTTAAAAATGTGACACTAAATGTATTGCTCTTGACTGCGTGTTTGTAAGACGACTGTGAAGTGAGCACACACTCTCCATGTAGAGTGAACACTGCTTGAGATGAGGCTCTGGGCTGGGCGTGGCTTTGTGTCTCCCGTCCCGCAGACACGCCCCTTCGTGACTCATCACAGCAGCGACCAATAGACTCGCGAGGTGGGCGAGGCCGAGCAGAACCTTGGACATGCCCATCTTCACCTGCGTTTATCTTTCAGCTGCAAGAAATAATCCAGGATGACAAACACTTTAAATTCCATCAACAAACGTTAACACTTCAGGACATGTACGTTGCATTTATATTCTGCATCATGAGACTGAGTTTAAGTAAACAGATCAGATGAGTTAAACAAGGAGAGCTGAGGTTATTTGATGTGTTTATCTCTGTCTGAAATCCTCACAGAATTCCAGAATAGAATTTCCATCATAATACAGTCATGATTTGGAATCATGTGGGAATTTTCCACAAATCACATGAATATTGCTGGATAAATGGAATTTTTGGAAATATAGAGTAAAAATTTATATATGAGTCTTGTGGGTTTCGTTCTTTAGGATTATACTAATAAAATAAAAATCTGCTGATAAACTGAAATTCTGAAAATATTAAGTGATTAGTAAGAATTTGTTTTTTTAGCAGGTTTTATTTGATTCTTGGAAATTTATTTTTTTGTCAAGCAGGATCTTATACAATAAAACTAAAATAAATTAAATTAAAATATGGTTATATAGATATATAAAAAATTAATTCTGCTTGTATACTAAAATTCTAAAAATATTAAGAGATTAGTAATAATTTGTTTGAGTTTTGTTGTTGTTCCTTATGAGCTTTAATGTTCCTTGGTGAATAATTCAAATAAATAAAAACACAGAATAAAAATGAATGAATTCATCAGTCCATAAACACTGTGCACGAGTTTCAGTTCAGGCCCAGTTTAAAACTTGCTGTTTTATCTGCTCAAGAAAAGACGTCACATCATGATCTACAGAAACTTTCAATTGAGTTTTAATCACCATTACGGTAAAAGTTGAATGAATACTAATAGAAAGCATCATTATAATGAAAAGGAAGTTTCTAGCTGACTAATTTCAGTCTTCCTGTGCTTAACTGTTTTAGTGTCCATCCTAAGAGGATGACAGTCACAGATTTACTCCACTACACACAATAAACACCTTATATCAGAACCGGCTCTTCTAAAGCACAACATGACTGTTTGTATGTCCATAAACCTGCTTCATACCTGATACTGGAGGCGTGCAGTAGCTTCTGTGAGCGTCGGATGCTCTCGCTCTGATCCACACACACTCTTTTCCCGGAGCTGTAGACGAAGGACATCTCGATGACAACGCCCCTCCCTCTCTCGCTCTCTTTTCTCTCTCTCTCTCTCTCTCACACATGCACACACACACATTTGCGATCAGTTAGATCTAAGTGAGTGCAATTATCAAAGGAACATAATAAAAGCAATAACAGCCTAATATAAACAGAATCAAAACAATGACACCTCGATAATGCATTCTAATAATAACAACAACAACACAGAGGCTTTATTTCATGTGACCTTGTTTCTAAATGCATCTCATTACGTGCTACTGAGTCACTCTCTGCACCTGCCGTCTGTGTTTTCTGACATCCTCCAAAAACCTGTCCCGGTACAGTTGATGACAGTTACTGGAGGTGAATCTAGGGGGTATTAGGATAATCTGGGACAGCGGGTAAATTGGGACGCCTAAGCTTCTTGTCCCATTACAAGCATGTCAACATGAGCGTATTCTAGCTGGTTTAAAGTCTCATTTGTTCATCTAATCTGTTGGAATAAGTTGCAAGTGCATAAAATGTACAACTATGCAATGAATATTACTTATTACTTTTATGAAATACTACTCAAAGTTCACAAAAAACAACACAACGAGTATACTATCAGGGTTATAACATTAAAACTATAAATTAAAATATAATGTATTTGGAGGCAAATAAGTTAATATGTATATATATATATATTTATATATATATATATATATAAATAAAATAAAACTGATTTTATTTCAGCTATATAAAATGATAAAGTGAAAAATGTAATTAAATAAACATAAAAAATAAGGTATATCACTACAAAGCATCAGTAAACACATTGAATTAAACTTGAATTTCTGACGTAGAAAAATCCTAAATATTTAAAAATAATTTATAATAGTATCCTACTTTTGCTAAAATAGCACTGGTAACATAATGTGGATGTCAAAGTGTCTAATAAAGTGTCTTAACCTGTTTATCCGATATATATATATATATATATATATATATTGAAAATGACATATTTATGATACTAAAAAGAGCCATTTGCAGTAAACAGATACTGATCATGAGAGGTGGTATTTTCTCTCAGCAGACGCCGAAAGCTTGTTTTGCTGGTTATTCTGTCTCTAATCTTCCTTCTGGAATAATCCCACCTCCATGCGCTGCTTTAAGACGTTTTTGGCCCCAAACGCAAACACTGTGCCCTAGTTAGAGAGCTGAGAGGATTCAGCCTGAAACACACACAGCGCTGCAGGACGTCTCTGGATGCCATTTGAATGGGTTATCGAGTCACGTATATGTTTGTGCTCATGTCATCAGCTGTTTTATGTATTCGAGGCCTGTCAGAGTGATTCACCATGATACAGACGGTTTCATAAGCTGGGGCCGCGGGTCTCCGGTCTGTTTTATTTTGGGTCTGAGGACAGCAGACAGAAGCTATTAGCCTTTGGTCATTTGAGCTGGAATAATAATCCTTTGTGTCAAAGCTATTCACGGATGAACTGCTGTGTTCGTTTGGAGAGGTCAATCACATTTCCACGACAGGACCGCCACTAATTGCACCGCATTCGTTCCACCATTCAGAGCTGGTTTCACTCGGACAGACCAATTGGACGAGCTTTTCACTGAGACCCCTATTTGTCTTGCCTAAAATACCTCAGAGACACAATGTTTCAATATCAATCACAACAACTAAACGTTTGACGTGGTAGCATATAAAGTGCCTTCGATTATCATCATCATACTCTTTGAATAAATAAATGGCAGTCATCATTTAGACTGTAGAAGATACACCTGTTACCATCTGACTAACATGGTAGGCCTATTACGCGAACATGTTTTTGTGGCTTTCCAAATTCATAAGAACACAACATAATAATATTATTATTATTTTTATTATTTTTCATTATTTTTCACTGCTCACACACAAAATCTTCAGTTGTCACAGTTTCTGAAAGCTCTCAAACAGCAGAAGCACACACCAAATCTGCAAAAACCATGCACTAATTCTCTGCCTTTGACTCAGTTTTCAATTTCACAAAACACAACAAATCTCAAAAACACACAAAAATCTAACCCAAATTAATATTATGGCAAAGGTGTTTGCAAATGTTTGTTTTTGAGATGTGCTTCTGATATTTTGAACGCATTGCTTGATTTTGCAAGAGATGTTAAAAAAAGTGGCAAAGTTTTGAAAATATGTGCAAGAAGTTCACTGTGAAACACTGTATGAATAAAAACATAGATATTATGATTCTTGTAAAGCTACACCAGTCACACACAGTCAAAAGAGGCAAGTAATCTAGTATCCTTTTGATTTTTATTAAACATTAAAGACAGACAGCCACAGGTGAATTACGCTACTGTGACTTTAAGAGCTAATGCGTATCCAATATATTAATCCAATTTATTTCTCTTAATAAGTATGGCACATTATTTTCTGCTTAATCACACTAATCTGTAAATAACATTAAGTCGAATCCTGTTGTAATTATTGTGCATTTAAATTATGAAAAATCATCAAAATTGCGATATTGCGTCGTGTTCCTCGATTGCGAATCACAACAAGCCGGGCGGACTATTCTGGACAACCTTTTCTATAACTGAAAAAAATAAAAAAAAATAAAAAAAATATAGAGAGAGAGAGAGAGAGAGAGAGAGAGAGAGAGAGAGAGAGAGAGAGATGTAACTCAAAGCAATGTGCTCTTATTATTAAATTTTACCACAGAAATGAATGAGAATACCTTTGACAGAATCTCTCGCAAAATCGACTGCAATTTTGTCATTGTATTTAGGCTGAAGATTAGGGCACAATAAACAAATTATATGTTTTCTTACAATTAGAGTAGATTACTTCTTCAAAATACTCTCTCAAAATGCTGAATTATGCTGAATGTTTAACTATGCTTTATTTATTTATCTGTTTTTGAGAGAGAGAGAGTCTCTGGCTCAGATGTCCGTCCACCATCTGAAACGAATGCTTCTGCATAGAGTGTGTTCACTTTATCAAGTTAAATGAGTGTTTTTCTCATCACTAGAGCGCCCTCTGCTGGCAGTCTTCAGTCATTCAGCTGCAGCGCTCCATAGAGCAGTATACAGGAGCTCTCCATCTAGTGGTGGCAGCACAGCACATCAGGTCGCTCAAGGGCAGTCATGATTATTTCTTTAACCTGTTGAATCGGGGATCAGAAAGTGTCTCTCTGTGGAATATGTGAATTTATTTCACCCTGAACTCTAAAAAGTAATTTTAACAATGTCATTCTACTGTGCTATTATTACTCTGGAATTAGGCCATCATCGTTTTGGTTATGGTCCTTATTGTGAACAGGCCTTAGCAGGGAGTTTTGCACATGTAAATAAATACCACTAGTGGCATGCAAATGAATCATGAAATTAGTTATTAAATGACTGACTTCTGAACAGAACAGAAGGTCTGTCATTCATGTGAAATAAAATGAGATGTTCTCTGAAGTGCACGACCAATAAAGCAAAGGCAATCAAGCTTCTTTACACAACGTATTAAAACATTTTAATGAATTCTGTACATAAACAAATGACACTTCATTCTATAAAATGTTCTACGTATCCCAGTGCTTCGTAATCAGGATAAAACAAACACAAACATATTAAAAAATAGAGTTATCTTTAAATTCAAACATCAGCAAAAATGCCTGTAAAATCTGCTCTGTAGGCCTCATTTCGTTTGGTTTTCCAGAGTCTTGAGGTGAACTGATTCTCACATGACAGCTGATGCAGACAGTCATGTCCATTTCTTTGTTCTCGGCTTCTTTGTTCAGCAGGATCACGGAGAAAAACATCTCTTCAAAGTTTGCGTAGATGTATTGACCCCGTCACCTTGAGGTTGCCAAAGTGTGGTGAACTTTTCAAAGCAGAACATCTCTCCAAGGTGCATGTCTGTACCAGATAACAGCAGCGTCTGACGAAGCACTGGGCGTCAGTTTTCAGATGTTTTCAGTCTCTCCTCCTGGATCTTTTTGCCGCAGTTCATGGCCAGAGTTGCCACGGCATACGAGGACAGAATCACAATGGTGCTCCCCACGAAATTAGAGGAGGCTCCTCTTGTGACCCGCACCGGCCTGCGGGGATAAACCCCCTCTGAGACACTCATGTTCACCGCTTGGCTGATGGGCTCCATGTCTGCTCAGGACAGTCCAGAAGTCTTCAGGAGCAGCTGATTGATGTGATCAATGCAGGGACGCTTGAGCAGGCCTCTTTATAAGAGCCACGGGACACGTCAGATCCTGAATGGGAAACACCAGACTGCGTCAATAGGATAAGAAATAGATACCCATGCCTGTGGTCAGGTAGACGCGAGGAGCTTAATGCTTTAAGCTCATTAGAAACGGGAAGAGAGGCATGTAGGTAAACAGCTCTGACAACAGAAGTGTGAATCTATTTACTCTTATAGTTGTTTATAACTCACGTGAGGTCACGCCGAAGGACGCCGAAAGCAATGTAAAGCTCACAAGTGCTACGTGACGGGTTCGATTCCCAAGAAATACATGAATGTAAATCATATATAAATATTTTCTGCTGGAGTTTAGGGCTACAGTTCAGTTTAGGTTGCGTTTACATTTCATCTGGCAGGTGGGTTTATTAATATGGCACATTATTTTATAAACAGGGGAAATTTAATGTAGCCTTATTTACAGGGAAATACAAAAATAAAATGAAATCAAAGGATTGAAGGCTAATTTAAATAGACAAAAATCATGAATAATAAGATAATAATTAAAATATTAAAAAATGACCATTTTGGTACCTTAAAGCCCCTTTCACACCAAGCACGATAATGATAAAGATAACGTTAAAGATATAGTTCTAAAATTAGTTCTCAATGTTGAAAAATAGCAGCGTTCACACCACAACTATAACGATCATTTTCATTTTCAGAACGATTTTTTCCAGCTGATGAACAATAGAAACATTTACAGCCAATCAGAATCAATCCTGGTATCACACGCTTGAGAATTTAAAGTGGCAGATGCACTTGATAAACAGACAATATCGTTCGCTGGTGTGAACGCAAATATAGTTATCATTATCGTTATCTTTATAGTTATCGTGCTCGGTGTGAACGGGCCTTACAGGTACATATTGGTACCTAATAGGTACTAGTGACAGCTTTTGTACCTTTACTTCTGAGAGTGTAGGGCGTGTGGTTACTAGGAGAGTATTATGCCATTTCTAAGGTGTTCTGAGTTTTAAAAGTGTTGTTATTTGTTTACTTCCTGTCTGGCATGACAACTATCCTTCACCCTTGATATTTGAGTCTTTACGGCTCAGGTTCCTCTATCAGTGTAAGTCTGTGGGACTAACTACCTTACCTTAAATTAAACACATTAGTAAATTCAGTGAATCATATTTTTCCATATACATTTACACTTCCCAGCAGGCACACAACGTCAAAAAAAGCAGATTTTCGGTCAATTCAACATCTAATGTCAACGTCAACTTGATGTCCAATACTCACATCGCCTGACATTGATATTTGTTGTTTTTAGGCTTTAGATTTACCAATATCCAATGTAAAATTGGTATCAGATACTGATATTAATCTGATTTTCATTATTTCATTACTCTGACATTATACTGACATGCTGTGCCTGCTGGGTTATATCATTATAATAAATTATAATATGTATTTGAGGTCACCAGAGGTCATGCCTTGGTGTCACATTGACAGATCTGTGCTGCGTTTCCCAAAAACATCGTAAGCTCAAGTTGAGCTCCAACACATGCTGTAGGTAAGCTTACGATGCTTTTGGGAAGCACAGGCCAGATCTGCTAAGCAGCAGGTGTAGCGTGTCTTTCTCAGGTTCACACACACCTCAGACGTGTCCTGGAGGATTATTTGGACCTCTGTGACACTCGATGCCACCTGTTACAGCATCTGTTAATCAGAGACAAACACCGCTGCCAACACCGCACACTGTTACTGATGAACAGATTCAGTGCTGTTAGTTAACTCATCACTAGTACTAGTGATTCTCTTATCTAATGCAAAATATATCATTTAAATGATTCTTTCTGGATCTGAAGGACATACCAATCATAAATCACTGATATTTTTTATTTTTTATTTTTTTGTATAAAAGAAGATTCTAAAGATCAAATTTAATAATTTTATACTGAATTCTCTACAGTAGTCTTTAAATATGACAGCAGGATCATGTGTGAGCAGTCAGTCTGTCCCGTGTTCATCCCTGCAGAGAAACATTCATTCATTTGACCTGCTGCTGATAATCAGTCTGTCTGTGGCTCTGAATTAAACTGATCTTCTCATTCTCATTCTGCCAAGCTGCTTTACTGCTGTCCTGACCAGACGGACCACACACACATACACAAATAAGATCACTACTGGCTTTCTACTGCTCCAATGTGTTTTATTTTTAAAGAAATTATTTAAACTGGGTTTTCTGGGACACATTATCTGGCATCTACACGTTGGCCATCACCAGTTAGGATAAAAAAAAAAACATGTATTTAAATTCAAGTCAGATTTTGATTCATCTTCTTCATACAGTGTTAAAATAGTAACTACTACTGACAGTTTATTGGTTAAGTGCATGAGGAAACATGCTTTTTACTTGATTACTGTACTTGACTTTGCTTTGGGGTATTTGTACTTTATTCAGCTTACTATGTACTTTTACTTGATTAGATTTCAGAAGAAAATTGTACTCATTTATTTATTTATGTATCTATCTATCTATCTATCTATCTATCTATCTATCTATCTATCTATCTATCCATCTATCTATCTCATGCACATTAATGGTAAACAGAAACGTAAACGTTTCAGAACCAATGAAGTTTGTTTTCATGTATCAAACACATGTCAGCTTGTTATCAGTTAAATTTCTGGAATCAAAAGCTAAGCTTAAAGAAAAATTGAGCTAACTTTTAAGACTAGTCTTAACCTTTTATGCAACCAGCCCCAGGATGA
>JAUCMR010000071.1:864216-880189 GCA_032357425.1 Enteromius argenteus
TATTTCAAAGAAAAAACATCAAATTCAAACAAAATTTAAAATGCAATGCAGGGAATTCTGGGAATGTCAGTTTACGGCTGTAAATTTAACAGGAATTTACCATTAACCATTTAACAGGTTTTTACTGTAGCATTATCACAGTTTTTTACCGTTAAAATCACGCATCTTCACTAAATCACGTTTTTGCTCAGTTTGGGCCTCTGAATAAAACTGGGCTGGTTTTTCTTCTTCCATATTCTCACTACATCATACAATATGAACTATAAAAACTTTAAAAATCAAATATGTTCTCATATAAACTTTTTTGGTCTAAACGTCCAATACACTGTTCCAAAACATTCTGACTTTTATATCATGTGTCAGCCTTTACAGGGTTAAATGTTATTGTCATCTGAAATGACGCTAATCATAATCAGTTGTGTTATGTATTAGACTCATAGGAGAGTGCTGATTCATTCTGCATCACAAAGCAATGTTTGTCACTGAATACGTAATGAATGATGTCCGTCTGCCGGGTATTTCTGGACTTGCTCATGAATCAACAGCTTGTGTGTGTATTTGGAGTCGATCCTCCTCCAGCCTGTGTCTCTGGCAGAAAGGATTGTGCATTTTCTGTTAGTCTGCACTCAAATTAATCTTCCATTGAACTTCAAGACGTCAGTGTGAGCATCACAGAAAATCCCTATGTCACATATTCATGACAGCAGTGAGACACTGAAAGCACTGAATATGCAACACACAAGTCATCAAGATTTTGTCTTCTTTTTCACTAAGATATACACTTCAGTTCAAGATATAGCCTATCAAAAAAAAAGTGTTTCAGTTTGTAATCAGTTTTTCTTTCAACGTAAATTTGATCCTTTTGGTTTAATTGGTGTAATTTTGGTGTAATTCATCACGTTAACTGCTATTGTTTTAGCATTTCAAACCCAACAAACTTGATTTTTGTGCTGAAAATGTGTGCTTTTGCTGACAAAGTGATGACATGCACACATTTCAAGTGTGATTTAAGCAATCAGGTGTGTGCTGTGGTGAATGACAGTCAGGTGCTTTGGTCTGATGATCAGCACCACGGACAGAGACTCGTTCAGAGGAAATATGAAAACCAACAACAGCTCACTGCTGCTTCTGCTTGTGTGCAAATATAGCACTGCTAAAGAAAACAGGCCAATTATAACCAAGCATCCAAAACTAGACTGTTTTCAGTCTGTTAGCGCAGTGTTTTGCTGGTTTCGAATTTGATAGTATTTGAAACATTTTGATTGGAAAACAAGGTGAACCTACTGATGAAGTGCATCTTTCCTATAACTATATGTCACCATATACTGTAACACAAATACAGTGAGTCATTACAGATCCAACTGCTGTGAGTCAATCATGACATACTGATGACATATTAATGAGTCTGTCTTTCAAGATGTCACCATATGATGATGCTAAATGGCATCTCAAAAATGTAACGTTCAGAAACGAAAAGTCGACATCTTTTCAAAGCTCTTACATCTGTTTCTGTGTCGGATGCTCCCCCGGGACCCTGATTTGTTCAGTTGGATGTTTTGCTGAAGAACAGATGCTCCACACACCATCTGTTATTAAAGCAATGTATTTCCCAAGCCTTATTCTTTATCCAAACAAATATTGCCACTGTAAATATACAGTATATGATTAATATAGCACATGAATGAATATTTGCTGAAAATATCCTCACCCTCAGGCCTTTCAAGATGTAGCAATACATCACTTGCTCAGCAATGGGTGCTCTGCAGTGAATGGGTGCCGTCAGATTGAGAGTCCAAGCTGATAAAAACATCACAATAATCTACAAATATTCCACACCACTCCAAGCAAAAACAGTTCAAAACAAATTTGTGGGTGGATTTTAATTCGAGAGACAACGGAAGATAGTTTTTTTCACTGGAGAAAGCGTTTTTATGGAATATGGACTCTCATTCTGACGGCACCCATTCATGAAGAAGCAAGCTCATCTAGGAGGGCCTGATGGTGAGTATATTTTCAGCAAATTTTCAGTTTTGGTTGAACTATTCCTTTAAAAAAAAAATGCTTCTCAATACACATGCTGCTTCAATTGTGCAGCTAGCATGTTAGCATGCTATTGTGACTATCTCGGCATGTGTGACAGAAATCTGTTGCTGTGTGAGATCCAGTGTGTTGTAAACAGCATCTGGGAGCGCTGCTGTCTGTCAGACTGATCCCAGCGCAGCATTTGTCCGGTCTTCCTGTACGGATGAGTGATGTCACCAGTGCTAGAGAACACTCTTCTTGTGACCATATGTTATGTAAAAACAGCGAGATCATGGCCTAATCCTCCTCTGCTCAATATTATGCAATAATCCAGCAGTGCCGTTCTTATCGGAGTGTCACAATGAAAATACAAGGAGATTTAGCAGAATCAGACCTTTTGTATTTCTGTCATTCATGTTCTTCTGTGATCAGGAGCTCATCAGGCCAGAGCAGCAGGAATCTAGTTCCTGTCCTGATCAAAGTCATCGTGTGTAAATCTGTCACAGATAAATCCATCAATGAATGTGTCAATATAGAGGGCAAATCTATTGACCGCATTCTACATCTGGATGTCTGTGGGAGGGAAACATGACAGTAAATCCTGTGCAAACCACTTATTCCTTTATTTAATTCGTTTTATTTCATATATATATATATGAAATAAATAAATGAAAGGTTTGCACAGAATTTACTGTTTCTGTTAATTGTTTCTGTCATGTGTGTGTTTTTGGGGGGTTTTTTGTGTAGTGTTTTGTATGTAAGAGACCCCTTTAAAAAATAGAGATGCTTTAAAAATAAAAATAAACAAAATAAATAAATAAACATTTGCATTGGTCTAGCGTTTGGTATGTAAACAAATAAATGCATATTTAAATAAATATGTTATTTGGGATGTATGAGGTATACTTTAAAAATGAATGAATGAATAAATTCTGTGTGTAAGAGACACATAAAATACTTACATAGACAAAAACACATACAAATACTTTAAGCTTATTTTATCAAAGAATACCATGGTATTATAAAGAGGAAGTTACTTTCCGCTTATTTTGCTTATTTATTTACTTATATTTTCTTTTATTTTTATTTTTTCAGATCTTAAAACGTGTGATATCAGACATATGAAGAGAAAACATACGTCCACTAAATCATTGGGTCACTGGAGGGCACCTATCTAGATTTAGGGGCTGAGAATTGCGCGTTGGCCAAAAAAATCTGCTGCTTTGTTTCAAAAAAATGATTTTTTATGCACACACGCATAAAATGCCCAAAATATAAAAAAAAAAAAAAAAAGAAAAGAAAGAAAAAAAAGCCTAATGATTAATAACACCCCCCATACTAATAATGAAAACGCCTCAATGCAGCTCACGAGGTCTTGAGACGCAGACGGCGTGTGGGGGGGAGGAGCGAGAGGAGGAGACAAAAACATCCCGGAGACGGAGAGGATGACATGAATGAACAACCCTGAGAGAGAAAGAGAGAGAGAGAGAGGGTGATGCTAAAAGGAGCGGACGCGCTCGCTGCGAAGTCACTCGTGTTGATCTCGCGCACTGCCCTTTATGACGTCACGTCCAGCGCTCGGTCTTCTGCGGGACGCGAGCGTCGCGAACCCCCCTTCAGCCTCTCAGACGCTCGGTATGAGCCGGATTGTATGACAGTGGCGTCCGGGTGACGGAGTCTTCTCCGCCGGTCCAGCAGCAGCAGCAGCAGCAGCATCTCCTCCGCCGGACACGACATGGACGACTCGGGGATCATCAGGCGCAGGCGGCTCCAGGTCAGACACGCACCCTCTAGACGTGTACACTAAAGATACACTGGTATTCTTTCAAGTACCTTGAATTAGCATGGTATTTTAATACGCTAAACATTCACCATGGCACACCGTGGCATTACGATCTGATTGGAGCACATAAAGATAGTGGAACCAATAGGGAGAGGTATTCTTTGAAATACCATGGTAATCCTTCAGTACCATGCTATAAGTATGTTTTTGTAAACACGTAATAGCGAAACCTTGTACTAACATACAGTGATTGTTGTTTCGGTGACGTATTGAGGAAGTACCATGGTATTCTTTGAAGCAGTGACATAGCATTGTAATTATATGGTAAACGTTCAGCACTAGACTACATGGTGCGTATCACAAATATCACTGATATATCTGATCTAATTAGAGCACACTAGGATAGTGTAACCAGTGGGAGTGCTATTCTTTGAAATACTATGGTAAATGAACATGGTAATCCTTTAGTACCTTGCTATTAGTGTGTTTTTGTAGTAAAAATATGTTTTCTGGACATGTACTATAGTAATATTGTGTGTTTGGTGATGTATTGAGGTAGTACCTTGGTATTGCTCTCTGATACTCCCATTACTATAGAGACAGTGTAACCAGTGGGGAGTGGTATTCTTTGGAATACCATGGTAAATGAATGTGGTATTTATTGAGTGCCATGGTATTAATGTGTTTTATAGTGAGACTTGTTTTCTTGACATGTACCGTGTGGATTATAATGGGTTTTAGCCATTAATGGGCTAGCACCATGATATTCTTTGACTTACAGTGAAGTAATATGGTACACGAGTGTGGTAAACATTAAGTATGATGGTATATATCCAAAATATCATGGTATTACTACTGTTACTCTCTGAATGGGCCACATAAGGGCAGTCTAACCAATGAGGGGTGGTATTTTTTGGAGTACCATGGTAACTGAATACATATCATTTCATGCAGTATTACTGGCATGTTATTCTGTACAATATACTGTAGTAATACCGTGTTTTTATGTACCATTGTATAATTGTGGTTTTTGGCCAAATATACAGTTTACTATCTGATAATCAGTTTCGTTTAGTTGCATTTTTACAGAATATATGCCATCTGAGGCTATTTTTTAAGGTATATATAACTCAGATTCCTAAAGGCTGAGTATCTCTGAGCTGAGATGATGAGATATTTGCATGTGTGTGTGTGTTCAGGGGGGTTTATCTGAATCTACTGCTTTGCCGGGACAAATGTGTGTGTGTGTGTGTGTGTGTGTGTGTGTCGACATCTGAAACCGCTTCCTTTATCTAGAGTTGCACAATAAGTTAAACGGTCTGATATGATATCTCTCACACACACAGAGTCATCAGTGGAGAGTCATTCATGAAGTCTCAGACACTATCAGAGAGAGACGGATGGACAGATTAAAATGTTTTCTGTTCATTTTGCACACATTACCTTTAGCATTTCATCATTAATTTAATGCAAAAACCAAAAACACTAAATATAAACGTAACCAACACCCACATGCATTAATCTTTCTGTAAACAGCCACATTTGTCCACAGATTTTGGGGTGAAATGTGTTTCATTGTCATGAAAACAATGTCACAGCGCAAAAAAAACAAAACCTTAATGCTCCTAAAAATAGAATTAATTTATGCAAAATATAATTGCTTGGCATCTTGTTTGAGTGTGTTTCAAACATGTGACATATTTTTCGCTTGGTGTGAAAATAATTGCCCTCAACGAATATTCCTGTGTCCCTCGGGCCCATCCTGTTCATCACACACACACACATTGTGTTGGTTATTCAGTTAACACCCCTCCCCGCTCCACTGCACTGTTACTGCCATATGGTGCAACACACTGCCTCAGAGGTCAAAGGTCACTCCCATCATGCAGCAGGGTGCTGCACACATATTAAGAGCTGATGCAGGAGGGTTTTAGGTGCATGTGGCTCTAAATTAGACTTAAGTTGGATTTTACATCATGCATTTGTTATTTTCTGCGCTCAGCGGTGTAACTGACCCTAAAACTGGCGCTTTTGACTCTGACGGCAGTTTCTCGTGAGTCTGTCGTTTAATTACATTTTCTCCTGAGGCGCAGAACCATTAGTAAAAACAGTTGGAGGAAATCCCGAAAATGAAGGCGCAGCGATAACTCAGGGGCTGTTTTGCGGACGCTGGCAGCGGGACGCTCTTAGGTTAATGAGGCTCAGATTATGCGGCTGGCGCAGGAAATGATGGGTTTGCACCAAACATCGGGCAGGAGGCCCAGATAGTGCCATTTCATTACCGCTCAGACTGCTTTTTCAGCCCGTCATCATCTGCAAACAGACTCTATTCAATACATATTAAAAAGAGAAATATAATACATAGAAATAAATATTTGGGTTTTTTTTAAGAAAATTGTGGTTATGCAAAACCCATCAGCTAGGGTTATTACAGTTTAACAAACTAAAAATAAAACCATAAAAAAATGTATACATAAAATAAAATATATGTATATATTAACTGAAATTAATGGTAAAAAGTATTTTTGTTGTTGTATTAGCTTTTTTTTAAAAGTTTTTTTTTTAATAATACCATGTTTTCTAGCTTTTATGTGTATTTATAATAATTTTTTGGCCATTAGGTACTACCATGATATTCTTTAAAGGAGACAAAAGGAGACACTTAAAACCTGGAAAAGTCAGATTTTCATGATATGTCACCTTTAAAGTACCTTGAAGAAACATGCTGTATTAATATGTGTTAAATATATGTTAAATACAATTCAGTATTTATAAAACACACACACACAGTATTTATTTGTATTTATTTGTTTTGTCATAGGACTGTTCTACAGACATTTTGTTACACCTTTACTAGGTGATTTAAGTTTTTTTCCACCTTATGTCTGTTTTAGAGACATGTTACAGGTCTTTGATTTTTCCTTTGGAAAAATGTTACAGATTCACACTGTAAAACATGTCTGTGTGTGTCAAAATCGTCAAGTTCTACAGTACAACTTTTTAAACTCTGTAACTTGTATAAAAGAATCTGATTGTTAAGTGTTTCTATAAACATTTTTCATCAGAGTTTGATAAATCTGCATACGTTAAAATGATCAAATGGTTCAAATTGACCCGTATGTGTTTTCCAGCTCTGATGCTGTGATAATGTGCTGTGACGTCCCGTCTCATGACGCAGGAGTGTAATGTTTAAGAGCATGTCTGTGTTGAGTATGGCTGACGGAGGGAGTGAACGCTTCATTAGCGCAGCTCAAGTGCTTTTGCTCGGCTGATCTCTGCTCAGAGTTTGGCAGCTTGTTCTCGATCGGCTCCATCTGTCTGCATGAGTTTACCGGGCTGCTCTTCTCCACAGGCTTTCTGGGAAGCTTTTACCGCATTTAAAGACGGAAAACTCAATTACTGTCTAAAATTAAACACGTGAGTCACAGCGAAACAAACAGACAGCGCGAGTGTCTTTCTTCAGAGAAACTAGAGCTGATGCTGCTATACGTGGAAGACTCATTTAATGAAGATTGTAATGCTTCCGTGAATTCAGGATACTGTAACTCAACATATATTTTTTGCCAGGTGTTTAGGTATCATCAGTAAATTTAATTCAGTATCTTGTAAACATAATTGAATGAGAAAGGATATTTGTATAACTTGATTAGTCTAAATTGCACACTGAAAATGAAAGTTGGAAGTTGTTTTTTTTTAAATTATACACTACTTTTATGTCTTCAGTTTCATTGAATTTGACTGTAACTTCAGTATTTTATATGTGTCTGAGAGTGCTACCTGTTCAAAGAAAATACAAGGGGGATGTTATGCTAACTATTAAAACTGTAAACTATTACAGCTGAGAAAATGCTAAAAAAACATCTCGAAACATTTGAGCAGTGTTGTTCTAGGACCATTGAGATACTATCGTAATTTTTTATTATATTTTCTCTTTCTTTTTCATTTGTTTTTTATGTAAGTTTTAGTCTGAGTTATTTTATTACATCCTAAACTAAATGAAAATGAAAATTAGAAATGTTGCCTTTGCAAAAAAAGAAAAAAATTAAATAACTTTAATTGTTTAAATTTCAGTTGAATTTAATCGTCTTATTTATTTCTATATATATATATATTTTTTTTTTATTATTATTATTTTTTATGGGTTTACTTTTAGATAGCTAGCCTATAATAACACCAGATTTACTTGGCAAAATATATATCATTATGCATATATAAAACAAATATTTTATTTATTATATTGCATTTTAAAGCAATGAAGGCACAAATTCCATGTTCTCACATTTAAATTAGATTTAAACTATATTTAAAGTTTTAAGTTTTAACATATTGCAAATGTGTGGTTGCAGCAATTAAACTATGGCAATGTTAAAGTATTAGATATATATTTTGAATGACTGATACATTCATATAGCTTAAGTAATGAAATTGTTGAAAAAAAAGCATTATCCCTAAACTTTAATAGTAATTATTTGCTTTATTTTTATCTCTGGAATGTGGAAATAAAAAGTCCTGCATTCTACTTATTTGCATGTAGCTTGCACATTTTTATTTTTTTACGAATATTATGGTAATAGATCTTCCTAAACCATCATGTTTATGGTAAGTGGAATTGCTCTGACAGGGTTTTCAGATTTTATACTCACTGTACAGTGCAGTAGAGTCAGAACAACGCAGCTGAATGTACAGTATAAGTGTGCTGTAATGCCCTTGGGTGGGTGATCTCTGGGGTTATTTACAGTGGAATTGACCCGACGGCTTGGTCAGAGAGAGTTTAACCTCAGTCGATGGAGCCTGCTCCTCAGCAGCGATTAGTCACGGGACGAGCGGCGTAAACGTGTCAGCAGCACACTAACTGTTGTCATGGAAACACACGCTTATATTGAGGATCGATACGAGAGCTGACGGCCGACGAGAGCGCAGGGATGCGCCGTTTGATCAGTTAGTCAATACAAAGTGAGCGTCTTCTGCTGCTGACTCATAATACAGCTAAAAATACACTTTTCCTTTCTTCATGTCAGAAATCAAGGTGCTTTTATGATAAAACCTTGGTTTATTCTTGGTTTGGTTTGTTGCAGCTGTTCATAAATTCTGTAAAATGTTCTTGATCAGGTGACAAATTGTGTTCAATTGTCCTCAAAATAGTGCCACAGGATCTCTTTAGGCTTTCATTTCTTAATGCAAAATTAATTGCCTTATTTTTTGGTTGTTGGCATGTTTTGACAGGTTTCGTCTCTAGATTGTGTTTCTCGTGGATCTGGTTTCCCGTGTGAATGTTGTAAAATGAGGCACGGTGTTAGTTCTGAAAGCACATCAAGGTCCAAGGACATCTGAGCTGCTCGTATCGATTAGTGATGTCTGCCAATCAATGCTAATGCTATTTGCTGACTAAAGCTTCTCAGAGTCAACTTTTTGTTGAATAACATGAAATTTTGGCCTATGCCATACTGAGTAATATCTCAGTATTTGCTGGGATTTTATCGATAAAGCTGAGTCATCTGTCCTACTGCCGTTGACAGATGACTCCTAAAGTTTTAGTATATGTACTGCTAAGTTCACACTGATAGAAATCAATATTTTCCAATACGTTTAAACTGATTTCTACACTTTATGTGTTTTTTTCTAACAGTGTCCATTATCTTTTGAGACAAATTCTTACATTTAATCAGTGAATTAGAATAATAAGACATTTGGGCTGTTATCAAGCAACTGAAATCAACACAGATTTAAAGTGGCATTTACTGTAGATGAATTTACACACTGTTTAGTGCAAGACATAAATGCGTTAGCCTGCAATTACAAATGCATAAATATATGATATATTATGATATATAAATATTTGATATATTAAACATAAAATGTTGAATACAGATATATGGAATTATTTAAAACATTAAAGAATCATTTAAATTTCATGAAATTAAAACCACCAGTAGGTGGCAGCAAATCACTGTTAATAAGTGAGTCAACCGAATCATTTAAACAGTTGATTCATTCAGAAACGAAACACTGTCTTTTTGCTCAGAGACGCAAAACAGTTCTGTGTCTGCGTTTTGAGTTATTATAGAGTAAAAACGGCAATATGTAACGTAAATGTAAACGGCACACTTTGTGTAAAATTTGATAACTATATATGAATCCGTATAAAATAAATATACATTTTCTGTCCCCATGTCTTGGATTTGAATTCATTCTAAATGCATTTTAACAGACAGAATCATGCAGTGAAAGAACACACTCTAAAGTGTGCCCTCTGTAGGTGTCACAATCAGCTGGAGGTGCCAGCTCAGGCCACTGGATGGCACTCCAGCGCCCAGCTTACTGTGTGTGTGCAATATGTCACGATTGAGACGCAGGGAAACGTTCGGATCCATCTGCAAGCTTTTATTTAAGACACACACACAGAGTAAAGTCACAGGCTGAGTCAACACCGGCAAACGGGTACATCAAAGGCAAAGACGAGAGAATAATCCAAGTCCGTAGCGGTAGTCAGGCGATGGGCAAACGTAATCCAATGGGGCGAAGACAGAGAGAACATCCAAGGCAGGGGAGGTCGAGACAATCCAGACAACAAGACACAGGGAACTCAGGGAATCACGGAGGAACACAGAGAGGTTATCGATCTGACCGGCCCGATTTCGGAGGACCCATCAGTGGCTGCACGACCCCTGGGAATGTTGATCGAGGTCATAGATTTCCCAGGGGATCCGCTGATGGCTGCACGAACTCCATATCGGGCCGATATGGAGTTCCAGCGAACACCAGTTTATTTTAAACACACGTGCGTCTGCCACTTTAAATTCTCACGCTTGTTACAGCTGGATTGATTCTGATTGGCTGTTGATGTTTTTATCATTCATCATCTGGAAAAAATCGTTCTGAAAGTGATTCCAACGATAGGCTTTATCGTTATAGTTGTGTTGTGGACTATTCTTTAATACTGAGGACGATTTTTACATCTTTATCGATATCTTTATAGTTATCGTGCTTGGTTTGAACGGGCCTCAAAACTGAGCTCTTTTCCGCTAGCTGACTTAGGATTGGCTGAGATGGGATGCAGCTAACATGCACTGCCACATCATTCACCTCAAGAACACATGCAGCAAACGGAGTGGCTTTGTTTGGCTGAACGTGTTTAACATGTACATCCTGCTGAAGTTCTGCCGGAGTCTCTCGGAGACAGAGAGTCTGTCAGAAAGACGAATGAGAGCGGATTATGTGTTCAGTCACAGAGAGAAATGAAGGACAGGAGCGCTGCCAGAACAGCAGCAGCATCTCTCTGTGATCGCTTTCTTCGTTCCACAGAAACCCCAAGTAATGAGCCAATCTGTGTCAGAGACAAACTCAATGGCTTTTACATACTTTACATTCATATTAAATACTTTCTCATTGTTTAAGTTTTTGTCAGATGCTTTGCTTGTGAAGTGTGTCCGTGCCTCTTTCTTCACGAGGCTTACTCTGATATTTCTAATCTAGTTTAAGGATGTGTGAGTTTATCCTGTCTGATCTCTGTTTTCTCTCTCTGTTTTCTCGCTCGGTTTTGTCTTCGGCCCAGAAGGATCTTCCTCTGCCCCGTAAAAACAGCAGGTGAGTCTCTTTTCAGTCATAATAAATAGATTACATTACATTTTCTATTCATATTGGAGGTATCAAGCTACAAACTATTTTAGAGATCGTTGTGGTCATTTTCATATGGCTTCATTTTGTTTAGAGTACAAACCCAGTCCAGTGTTACTGTAATGTCACTGAGATATTATTATAGTATGTTAATATTTTGAATAAATTTGTATTTTTCTGTTTTCGCTTTAGGCAAAGGTTTAGTAATTTTGTTGTGTGTTTTTGTCATTTGTACGTTAAATCATTGACATTACTTACTGCATTACTGCATTATTATAAAATAATTAGCAGTAAATATATAGTAACATAATGTATATATAATGTTTTTACCCTTCCAGTAATGTTAACTTGGAGGTTTTTGTAATTTATATTAGTTTTTTTTATGTCTATAAAGTTGCTATTTATTTTTTTAACTTATTAAATTTGTATTTATTAGTTCATTTCGTTTGAGTTATTTTATATGTAAGTGTTATATGCAGTTTTATTTCAGTTAACCCTTTTTTATTTGTAGTAATAATAATGTTTTTTAAGGTTTATGCAGTTTTTTCAGTTTATATAATTTTAGATATTATAGTGCTTCAAGTTAAACTAAAATAAATACGTTTTTGTGTTATTATTTCACTTAAAGTTTATGTTATTTTAAGTAACGCTCTTAGTTGTAGTGTTGGTAACTATATTAACTGACTCGGCCTGTCTTTCTCTGTCAGGTTTATTTATCTTTCTCCGTCCATTTCTCTAAAAGCTTTCTTTTTTTACTCTCATTTACTTTTTTCTGTGAATCTCAGTTATATCACCATGACCTCTGGGAAAAAAGCATATTGCACTTACGCTGTGAAACACACACACACACTCTCTCAGTGGCATCTTGTGAGCGGATGTGCTGCACCTGCTCCCCTCTTTTAATGCTCGTCTTGGTATCATCCGCTGCCCTCGAGATTTCACCCAGAATTCCCCGCTGCGCTCTATTTTTCCAGAGTGCAGGCAAAGGCAGCCGTCTGCTGATGTTTGTGATTCACGCTGTGTGTTTCTGAGCGTCCGGCTGCTTTGTGCTCTCAGTCATGCAGGGCGGTGTGTTTCGTCGCACTAAAAGGTGAAATGGTCTTAACATCTGTTTTAAATATGCGTTTTAATGCACATGAGGATGTGGCTGAGTCAACTGTTTACATCGTTAGTGTAGTGAGTTAGTGTAGTGCACCTCTGCAAATGTTGTCATTAATGCAATATGTGATGATATGCATATGATATTTCATGTGTATAGTGTATACAGTGTTTGATTAAATTGAATGAAATTGTTTATCTTGTGTATTTGAGCCAATAACTGACTCCAAATGAACTACATTTACTTTTTATTGAGTCTTATGAGTATTTTTAGTATTAAGTCCTGCAAACATTTTTGTTTTGTAAATGATTTGTTGATCGTTTGAGTGCATCAGTGAATAATTGATCTATTAACTCGTAGTTTTTGTCTTGTATCCTTCATGATGATGCTAAAAATGTCTGAATAGTTGCTGTTGTTGAATGCTGATATTAGGAGGTACTGTCTCTTTAAGAGAGGTACAGCGCTTTTAACTCTGACATATAAAATAATTGACTGAATTTTTATGAAAAAAAATTTAATTGAACATTTAAATGGAACCTTTAGAACTTTTTAGTTTGTTTTGTTTTTGAGCATCATATTTTATAAATTAGGCAGTTTTTAGTGCATTTAGTCTTTTATAGAGAGAATATGGAGGGAAAAACAGCTTAGTTTTACTCAGAGGCCCAACTGGCCAAAAAGTAAGATGAGATTCTGATGGCTTGTAAATCAGTGAGATTCCTGCAGATACTTACATAAAAGGAACAATATAAATAGCAGTTGTCACTGTCTTCCAGTAAATTGTTTTAGTAAGATTATATTTAACTGCTTAGTTGCGCAATGTGATACAGTGATGACCGAGACATGAACAAACAAGCATTCCTCAAAAGATGAGATTTGAGATGTTTAAGAGGTTTGTGAAGATCATTCTTCCACCGAGGAACAGTGAAAGTAAAGTTTCTGGAAGCAAATATTTAGAAGGAGCGCTGTCTCTTTAAGAGAGGTACTGTGTTTTTAATAAGGATGCTGTCTCTTTAAGAGAGGGACAGGGGCTCAGATCACTCTGTTCAGGATGATCCCTAAAGACCGTTAATTAACAGTCTGTCTACACCTGTGTGTGTGTGTGTGTGTTTACTAGTGCTCTGTTAGCTACTCAACATGCCCTGTCATGATGTCATTATCATTTTGTCAGTCTGTGCTCAAAATAAAAAGATCAAATGTGGCTTTTTGGGATTTGATTTATACTGTAAATGAAATCTTTAAGGCTTTATTTAGTCTGTTTATTAAGCACTTGTCTTGTGGGCACACTCACAGCTCATAAGATAAAGCCTGACACACACACACACACACACACACAGAGAGTAATGGTGTGTAATGGCTCTCATACAGTCACTCAAGGCGTATCAATTGTCTCTCTCTTCCATTAGCTCTCTCTCTCTCTGTTTATCTGTACCTCTCTCGTCCAGAGTGTCTCTGTGTTTCTTCACGCTGACTCAGATTGATGACTGTGGAAATGGAGTTTTCTGTATGGCTCTTGTTCTACTGCAGGGCACACACACACACACACACACACACACCACTTTCTCTGTTCTCGGCTCTGATGTGATTTTTTCGGAACATAATCTTATCTCATCAAGACATCTGATGATGGAAAACAAGTCTTAAAATAAAACATACCTTTTCATTAGGATTTGGGCAGTTGGTTATATTTGTTGTTGAGTGAGGTGATGCAGTTTTTTATCACAGGTTTTTTTGTATTTAATTTTGTTTCATTAATTATTCATTTTTATTAGTATTTATCTAGTTTCTTTTTTCAGCTTTTTATTTGTTTGTTTGTTTATTTATATATATAAATAGTTTTTGTTTCATTTATTATTATTTGTTTTTATTTGTATTTTATTATTGAGTTTTATTTATTTTTAATGCATCTTTAATTCTATTTATTTGTTTGTTTTATTTTGTTTAATTTTAGTTTCTTTATCTTTATTAATTTCTTTATTGAGATTTATTTATTTATATACATCTTTCGTTCTTTATTTATTTATTTTTATTTGTATTTATTTGCTTAATTTTAAAGTTTATTTAATTATTTAGTTTCTTTTACTCTCTTTTTCCTTCTTTAAATGTGTTTTATTCATTTTGTTGGTTCATTCATTCATTCTTTCATTCATTTATTAAACTGTTTTAATGTTTTCATGTATTTTAAATTCATTTATTTTTCTTTCATTTATTTATTTATTCGTTGGTTTGTTTATTCAATCATTTTTTTTATTTGTATTTATTACTATTATATTATAATTTTTTAGATGCTTTATTAATATCATTAAATGGTTGATTTCTCTGTTTGTTTGTGTGCAGTTGCCGTAGTAACCGGAAGAGTTTGATTCTGACCTCCACCTCCCCGACTCTGCCCCGCCCACATTCTCCATTACCGGGACACATCGGTGAGAGGCCACGCCCCCTGCTGGATGAAACACTGTTACAGATGATGATGATACGCTTTTCTTACGTGACTGAGTTTTGTTCGTAATTGAGTGTCATTTGTTGTTCCTGTCCACACAGGAAGTAGTCCTCTGGACAGCCCTCGAAACTTCTCTCCCAGCACTCCAGCACACTTCTCCTTCGCTTCCTCAAGACGGTAAACACACACACACAGCTCAGATTGGAAGTGTAACGTAAACCCTCAGATGTTGTTAGGGTTATTTAGCTTCGATACTGTTGTCTGCAGGGATGGGAGGCGGTGGTCTCTGGCGTCTCTTCCGTCTTCTGGATATGGGACAAACACTCCCAGCTCAACGGTGAGAGAGTTTCTCGTGTGAACACACGTTCATAAATTCAGCTGTGCATCATTTGTGACGGGTTTGTGGTGCATTTATGAGCAGATGAAGAGAGTCTGAGCAGTGTTAGCTTAGTATTTGAATTTTTAAAGCTTACATTTTAATTTAGTAATTTTGTCTGTATTAGTTTTAAATTTTAAAATTGTTTTAATTTTTTAATTTTTGATTTTATGTCTAAATAATACAATTTCATATTATATCTTATAAAGAAATATATTATAAGAAATAATAGTTATATTATACAGAAAGTATTTAGGAATAAATAGTTTAGAATTAAAAATAATAGTTATTTTATTATTTTATATTATATTATAAAAAGTGCTTCATAACTAATAATAGTATATTTATATTAAAATTATTATATTATTTTATATTGTAAATATAAATGTGATATACAGTATGCAGCACATGTTTCAGATTATCATTAGCATATTTTTTAAAATCAATGTCAATAATTTAAAGTTTCTTTACTTCATTACTTTTATTTTATTGAATTTTAAAGTGTCTTTCTTTATTTTTTTTGAGTATTAATTTTTTTTAATTTTATTTTAATTTTATTTGTTTATTTTTAAAGTTTCTTCACTTTTTGTTTTATTTGTATTTATAAAAAACAATACTTTGAGGTCAATAATTTCAGTTTAC
>JAUCMR010000071.1:886652-896830 GCA_032357425.1 Enteromius argenteus
CAGGAGGCGACTGCGCGACACTGCTAAAGAATATTGGAGCATTGCCCGTGGAAATGGCGCGCATGTACTTCGCTGAAACCGTCTTGGCTCTCGAATACATACATAACTACGGAATTGTGCACCGAGATCTCAAACCTGACAAGTAATACCCCACTAACAGTTAAAATAATCCTGCATTACATGTAATCATGATGGCAGGGAGCATGTCGTGCACAGTCAATTAAATAATTGCTGGGATTCATTTGCCATCTGTTGGGCGATGACATACAGCACTTCCTGTGTGAGATTAATGAAATTGTGGACAGATTGTGTTATATAATTAAACACATGTCAGAAGTGCCACTCAGCTTGAGTGTGTGTTACTGTAGAGAACGTCTCACATCATCTCTATCTGTCTCTCTCTGTCCGTCAGTCTGCTGATCACGTCAATGGGTCACATTAAACTCACTGATTTCGGTTTGTCTAAAATGGGTCTCATGAGTCTCACCACAAACCTGTATGAGGGACACATCGAGAAGGACACCAGGGAGTTCGTGGATAAACAGGTACCACAAATGTCATTGTGTTCCTAGTTATTTATTTATTTATTTTTCATAACAAATGTACTTTCCACAGTCATGTATCTGATAAAAATGTCCCTAATGGAGTGCTGAAAACTATTCCAAACACTTTCAACACCTGAAACTGCAAAACAACAATCTTTGCAACCACATAGTAACACACTGAGACTCCTTAGCAACTGCATAGAAATGTGCTGAAACTGCATAGTAAAGTTCTTTGACCTTTGACCCCAGGTTTGCGGTACCCCAGAGTACATCGCCCCGGAGGTGATCCTGCGGCAGGGTTACGGCAAGCCGGTGGACTGGTGGGCCATGGGCATCATCCTCTACGAGTTTCTGGTGGGCTGCGTGCCGTTCTTCGGCGACACACCGGAAGAGCTGTTTGGTCAGGTGATCACAGGTAAAGACACGCCTACAATAAGCAATCAAACATTTCACACAGTGAAAAAAGATGTACACAATGTAAAATACTGTGTGTGTGTGTGTGTGTAGATGACATTGTGTGGCCTGAGGATGATGATGCTCTCCCCGCTGATGCGCAGCACTTGATCTCATCTCTCCTGCAGACCAACCCGCTGCTCAGACTGGGCACAGGTGACGTCACACCTCCAGTCATGTGACCCACTGTCACTAAATACACAACTGTTACAGCTTTTGACTCAGCTTAGAGCTGTATTATAATGCTGATCATTTGATGATTAAAAAGCCCCTAAACCTACTTTTTGAACCACAGTCCATCATTGACAGTATAACAAGTGAAAAGGTCCCATAGATTTAACAACATGACAACAGCATAGTGTTGCATCACACTAGCAACCACTCAGAACCACCTGGCAACCACACTTAAAGGGTCACGAAACCCCAAAACACAATTTTTAGATGTTAACAGATATATACATTTTGTACATTTCTTAAAACAGTAACAGCTGTCACAAAATTTGTTACAAAGTGGAAACTGGTCATTTTTGCACTTTTTGTGAGCATTTCATGCATCCGGTTTTAAAAGTTGACGCAGGTTTTTTCTAGCACCCATTGGCTGCATGGCTTGTACAGTACTTACTTACGTCATCGGGTTGATGCCCCCTTTTAAGCATTATTAATGAGCAGTGTAACATTATACATGACAAAGGACTCGTCTAATCCAATCTCTGTGCCGTGCTTTCGCAGTATTTATTACCGGACAGTTTTTTTGAACTGGGGACTCGTGCAAAACGGTTTTGCGGATCGTCTTCTTTTAAAGAAAGATGCCACCCCATTTCACACCCTGAAGTATAGCACTGGTGTCACTAGTTTACATGAACCCTCGTTGTTGTTTATGAGTCGTGGCTCCTGTTTGTGTCTTTGTTCAGTGCAAAAAACACAAAGATGTTGTTTTCGTTTCCCTGCGACGCGATCCTCAGTCAGAACTGCCAAAACATTACAACGCCATAACAACACCTTAGAAACGAGTCAAAGCACCTAATAAACTGGAAGTACAACACCACACAGAACCACCTAACTCCATAGTATGCATTTAAACACCCCAGCAACATCACAACCAGCATAAGTTTTAAACCACTTTGAATTACTCAAGTGGGTTGCCAGGTTTTTTCAGCAAAACCCACCTAATTGATAGTCAAAACTATCCCAAAACTAACCACATCTCTTTTCGGGGGGATTCCAGTTAAAATTCTACACATTTACACAAATACACGTTTTTTTCGCGGGGTTCCCTTTATAAAATAATAATTTCCAGTGGCTAAATGTAGCGTTACTCGTTACATGGACATGACAAACATCCAGCGGAAAGAGCATCAAAGTAGCCCGATTCTGCGGGAAAACCACAAACTTGGGTACACTGTTACCCGACATCCCCGCAGTATTCACTTAAAACATCCTAACACACAGCAATCATTCAGATTATTCTAGATATTGACTATATTCTAATTAAAAATAAAAATATCTGTTTTTACTGTTATTAGTGGTTCATTTGATTATTGATCATGGACTGCCGTTGATCACAGGTGGAGCATTCGAGGTGAAACAGCATCCGTTCTTCTGTGACCTGGACTGGAGCAGCTTGCTCCGACAGAAAGCCGAGTTCATCCCTCATCTGGAGTCGGAGGAGGACACCAGCTACTTCGACAGTGAGTGATGGATATATGGTGTGTGTGTGTGTTTGTGCTGTCGTCTGATGGTGTGCATTAGCGAGTAACTCATCCGTCTGTTTCAGCGCGATCAGAGCGATATCATCACGTTCAGTCATATGATGAGGACGACACCAATGACGACGAGCCAGTGGAGATTCACCGCTTCTCCTCCTGCTCGCCACGCTTCAGCAAGGTTAGCCCCAGATTCTGCTCTTTACACAACGCACAGGATCGTGGGTAATGTAACCTGTTCCAGGACTGATCTAGTGCGTGTGAATGACAGGTGTACAGCAGCATGGAGCATCTGTCGCAGCTGGAGCACAAACCTGTGGTGACCCGCCGAGAGCCCAAAGCTCACAGAGAAGATCGCAGTAAGAGAGAGAGTCTGGGCAGCCTGACCCTCCGAGACAAGAGCTGGAGAACCGGGTCCCCTGAGATGTAATTACATTTTAAAATATTCATTTTTAGCTTATCATTAAACTCACAAACCCCCTGCAGTTTATTTACGGTGTATGTATATGTATAATGTAATTGTTAATTATAATAAATTGAATATTTTCTTTTTCTTTGTATTTTCAATATAAATATAGTACAGGATTATCCTATTTAAATCAATGTGATGAATGAGTTAGGTCAAAAGTAATCAAAAAGTAATTGTAATGCAATAGATTACATAAACTAAGTGATGTAATATGGAATCTGTAACAGACTACAATTTGTAAGTAATATACCCTGCACTGGCAACCACATGGTATACCATTTTTAACATCTTAAATCTCTTTAAACATCTGCAAAGCATGCATTAAAATACCCTAGAAATGCTCAAAACAGTCACTAAATCGTACACAAAACACCCTAGCAACTACTTAGAAACCATCTAGCAACAACCTGGCAACCGGTCAGACCATTGTAACAAACTCACAATGTCTTAAGAAAATATACACATCTAATATTGATTATTATTAGAAGATTTAATTATCTATAATAATGATTGTCGGAGAGACATAATCTTCACTAACACCCTCCGTTTGTTCTGCTGTCTCTGTAGGAAGCGTTTGTCGTATTCAGAGTCATCCTTCACTGAATCAGACTCCAGTCCTCCCGGTGCACGCCGGCGTTTCTCAGCGCTGATGGACACGCACCGCTTCGCTTCTCCACTAGAGGGAGATGGTGAGGGGCACACACGCCAAACACCCATCAAAACCAGGGGCTCATCACTAGAGGGCGCCAGCGTGCCTGTCTGCTCAGGACTGGTGGAGTCCAGCTCTGCAGCATCCGTGGGACATCCTGGAGGTGATTAGGTTTTCACAATAAATATGAATAGAATACTTTCATACATTTTACTGTTGCGTTCCTGGGTGTCACTCACTCATTGTGCCGCCCACTGACGTCTCACATTTTCTGTTTTATCTACCTGCTTCTCAGATAAAATCCTGCGGCCTGCTGATGCCTCCGCTGCCCCTCCTGCCGTTCCTCTACACATGCCAGACTCATTTGGGCCTCGTGTCGGAAGTGACCTCGTCTTACGAAGAGCACGACATCATCAGATTCCGACCGACAGTGAGAAACGCAATGCGACTCGCTCTGGAACCAAAGTCATAAAGTCAGCCTCTGCCACGGCCCTGTCTGTCATCATACCTGCAGGTGAGGCCTATTTCATTATTATTAATAGTATTATAATAATTATATAATAATAAGCAAAACAGTGCTTAAACATTAATTGTACTAATTTCTTGTCGGCACGCTTTAAGTGTAATAATTTAAATACATTAACAATAATTAATAATAAAAAAATAAGTAAAAAATAAATAAAACAAAAATTAATAAACCTTGTGTAATAATTTTAAGGAATAAATACATGTACATTAAATATGTAGTTTTTTTATTTTTAAAGTGTATTTAAGGGTTTAAGTGTACAGTAAGTCTGCATAAGTGTACTTTAAGTTTAAAAATGTCAGCCGCTCACACAATTTCAATGCTACTTTTGATACACTACAGTATATAAACACTATAAATGCCTATAAATAAGTTAAAATGCAGTTTTCTTTTTTGGTTTTTGTATTATTTGTATTTACACTCCATAAAATCATAATTTACATGATCTTGTATAATAATAACGTTAATTGTACATAATTTGTACATTAACTGTTTATTTCTAGCATTATAAAGCATGTACGTGGCATTGACATGAGCTTTTGTTATATTATGATGTTTGGTTTCATAGTTGAGCAGCATGGTACATCTCCACTAGCCAGTCCCATGTCTCCTCGCTCCATCTCGTCCAATCCCTCATCTCGAGACTCGTCTCCGAGTCGTGACTACTCACCTACTGTCAATGTCCTGCGCTCACCAATCACCATCCATCGCTCTGGAAAGAAGTACGGCTTTACCTTGCGCGCCATCAGAGTCTACATGGGTGATAGTAACGTCTACAGTGTACATCACATGGTCTGGGTACGGACACATTCTGAAACATTCTTCTCATTTATAGCTAAAGATTGTGTTGCATGTGTTGATTGATGTTGCTTTTATCCAATCACAGCATGTCGAGTGTGGTGGGCCGGCCCAGGAGGCAGGGCTTTGTGCTGGCGACCTCATCACCCATGTGAACGGGGAGTCTGTTCACGGATTGGTGCACACAGAGGTGGTGGAGCTCATTCTGAAGGTACAGGCATCACTAACACATCTGACTGTTACTATCTAGAGATGTTATTCATATTTAACACAATGCACTGAATTTTCAGAGTGGCAGCAAAGTGACAGTAACGACCACTCCATTCGAAAACACGTCCATAAAGATGGGACCAGCAAGGAAGCTTAGCTACAAAGCCAAAATGGCCAGACGCAACAAGAAGTCAGCTGCAAAAGAAGGACAAGAGAGGTCAGAAAGAGTGAATGCCTTCATATAAATATACATATCATGTAGATGATTTAATCGATTGCTCTCTGTCTGCAGTAAGAAGCGCAGCTCTCTCTTTCGCAAGATCACGAAACAGTCCAACCTGCTTCATACCAGTCGTAGTCTGTCATCTCTGAATCGCTCACTCTCGTCTGGAGACAGTCTGCCTGGATCACCGACACACAACCTGTCTGCTCGCTCACCCACGCAGACCTACCGCTCTCCTCCAGACTCCGCCTACCTCGGTCAGAGCTCCTCCCACTGCTTCATGATCTATTAAAAATGCCTGTCAGATGTGGAATCTCATTGGCTGATTTGGTGGTGTCATTTAAAACTTTTAGTAAATTAGTTTTTATAGACCAGCATTTTCCAGCCAAAATGCAACAATATTAATAATAAATAAATATATATATATATATATATATATTAATTGTATTTTTAAAAATGTGTAAGTAAAACAAGAAATATATTTTACTATGATCTTTTACAAAATGTTAATAAAATTTATATAGAAATCTATTAATTATTAACCTATATGTGTTATTTATTGTGTTTACTTACATTTTACTCCTTTAAACCTGACTGATTGAGATTATGCAAGTATGCAGATGCAGGTGCAAAACAGTGTATAGTCTCGTTTTATTTATTTTTTTAATGCATCATAGCAGTACAGTACTCAAGGTGGACTTCATATTTGTAAATATTAGCACCTCTTGCAACAGTGCTCAGAATTCCAAGCATACATAAAAATCACTCCTTAAGGGCCTCACAGAATCCAGTGTCTCTGAAGACCAAGTATGTTGCTAGAAGCATTTGTTTATGTATATGTTCACATACATATAATGCATGACATGAAGGTATGATTCAGGTCTAAGTAGCTGAACAATTTTAATAGTTTTATACCTGCGCAAACATCTTCTTACAAAATACGCCTTTGTAGAGAACAAAAAGAAACTTTCTGCCTCATAGTATGTACTCGAGTGACATTCGACCTACTGAGAATAAAATTTCTGTCACGTGTGGTCCCTCTTTCCTTTCCAAAAGACACGTGTTGAAATAACCTGAATTAGCCTTTGATATTTGGCTTCAGTCAGTGTTGCTTTTTTTGACCGATTGTGTGCCCTTTTCATGTTTCTTTGAGGTTCTGACTCGTTCTGTCCTTGTCCTCTCAGGCACCTCGTCCCAGAGCAGCTCACCCGCGTCCAGCACGCCAAACTCACCTGCAACATCGCAGCACATGCGGCCGAGCTCTCTTTACGGTCTCTCGCCCAAACTCCACCGACAATACCGCTCTGCTCGCTGCAAATCCGCCGGAAACATTCCTCTGTCTCCGCTGGCCCACACTCCATCCCCTACTTCGTCTTCCCCGCCGCCCATCGCTGGACACACTGTCGGCAGCTCCAACACCACCCAGGCCTTCCCCGCCAAGCTCCACGCCTCTCCTCCAATCACACGCCCCCGGCCCAAGAGCGCAGAACCACCCCGTTCACCTCTCCTCCAAAGGGTGCAGTCAGCCGAGAAGCTTGGGCCGCCCCCTCCACCTTCATTTCCATCCTCCACATCTTCCGTGGGCTCGGACAGAAAAGGAGGGCTTTGCGTGTCCATGAGGAAGCATGGTTTGGAGGTTGTGCACGCCGAATACCGCCGGGAGTCGTTCCACTGTGAACACGCCCTCCAGAGCCTGATGGAGATTGAGGGCGAGAACACGCCCGGGGCTCCGCCATCTCCACCCAACCAGACGCCAACACACACACCCGCTCAGCTCAAGATGAGTCCGGGAAGGCAGCTCGGGAGACAGGACTCGATAGCGGGACGAGAGTCCGAGGGTAAAGCGAGGCAGCCTGACTCAAGTGAAGCTGTTTTAAGGACTGCGCCAAAAACCCAAGCAGTAGCAACCACCTTGGATCCTAAATCCTCAACCCAGTTTGGTGAGCCACCTCAGAAGGAGAAAGTAGCCTACAAATCTGAGTCTTCTCAAGTCGTTTCGACAGGGAAGGAGGTAGCCAGGGATGCGGGAAAGAGCGAACCACTTTATGCAATGGGATCCGGTCCCAAGGTCCCAGAACAAGCGCCAGTTGTCCAGAGCTCTGGAGCACAGGAACTCAAACCCCATAGCCTTCAAACCGATGGTCCTAAAGGACTGGAAAATAGTAAAGAGATGGGAAAGATCCCAGGGAAGGAGAAAACTGCACAGACAATGGCTCTTGATGCAAGCAAGTCAAGTAAAGGACCTCTGAACACTGAGGGGACTGGACCTAGTTCTGTTGGTACAACGAAAGTCTCAGACGCAGTTCCTGTCCAGTCCAAAATCATTGAAGAACAGGTTCAAACCCCACTGGGGCCAGCCAGAGGCCCCCAAGAGGAAAGATGTCGCCTGGAAGCGGAATTGTCCCCAGCCTCTCTGTCCCCAACCGCCAGGTCACCTTGCACAAGCAAATCACGTGCCATATCTCCTGGTGATAGGTCCAGCTTTGTGATGCAGCTCACCAGTGTGGCGAAAACCGTGCTCGGGCCAATGAAGTTGGGCTCTCAAGATGGTGGGAAGGCCAAGGACAGCTCCAAAACCAATGAGGACAAACGAGCCGCCACGTTGGGAAAGTCTGAGGCTTCATCTGGGAGTCGCCGTGGGTTGACGGGAACGTGGCCCGGTCCTGGATCGTCAAAGCCCGAGAAGGCATCGAAGAGCTCTTCCAAGCATTCGTAATATTCTTAACAGGAATATTTTGTTTGGAATTTTAAATGCAATGCGTTCCCAATAATTGCCCAAATGCAGACTATTCAAAAAACTGTACAGCCATCAAACCAAGATATATAACAGAGAAAAAAAAATGTTGACAAGTAAAGGTGCTTCAAAATGACTGTTGTCAAATATGTTTGTTTGTGCATATGCCGTAAAAATATATGCACCATCGTATGTGGATGTAGAATAAACCAGTATGTCTCTCTAGATGCATGTTACATGTATATTGTGAATAGAAGAGTCAAAAAAAAATAAGATATGAAAAATGAAAGACCTAATGCTAGTGAACACTGCACATCCAATCATTCCTGTCCGGCCTGTAGAGGGCATGACATGTCATTCATCACCCTATCGACCAATCAGTGTCAGATTTAGAAATGAGAGGTAGTTAAAGTGTTTACCTAGTGACCGACACCATAGATCTCAATCCAGTACCTCAGCTATACTGTTAAACTGCCAACAGTAGCGCTATAATAGAGGTGTCAGAAGGCCTAACTAGAGGTTTAGGTGGTTACACTGGCAAAAAAGGGAAATGATTGTTGCACAAGGACAGAACCATGTGTATAAGTGCTTGTTTCTGCTGTCTTAATTACATTTGCACTGTAAATGCCCAGTAAAAGTCAACATGAAATCAATTCACTTAATGGATTTCTGTGTTATTTAATCTGCATCCACCCTGACTAAGATCTGTAGTAAAATAGCTACTTAGTAGGAAAATGCAGCCTTTTTACCAACTAATTAATTGAGAAATAAACATGACCATTATGGAAGTAAATTGGGTGGCAGATGTCATTTCATGTTGACATTTATTTAAATATCTTTGGAAAGAAGTAGCAGAGAGTGTATATAGTTTTAATTTGCCACTCTGAGACTGGAGGGAAAACCTCAAGAATGGCATCGCTAAGAAATAATATTGAGATAATTAGATGAACTCTATGAAGAAAGTGGGTCACTATGATGTCATCGTGTTAGATTATATATATTATAGGCCAGTAAATGCACTGTGGATTATACACTTGAATTCTTACAAATCTGAAGAAGCCTGAATTATTCTTTAGTATATGCAGAAGAGTTTGTGAAGTATGAGGTGATCCATGTGTAGATGTGTTTCATTTTAATCCATTCAGGGCTTTTGATTCACTTTTGCTACATTGTGTCCGATTTTTATAGGAATTGGTTCCGTAGTAGGTCGACATTGTCTAGTGGTCTGCGAGAGATGGAACGATGTTCTGGAGTTGGCTTCATGTTACGTGTGGAACTGATCCAATCACACGCTCACTCTCACGTTTGTGTGAACGTCCTTTGGAGACTCTGTGTGTAGTGACTCTAGCGATGTCTTAGGAGTGTTTGGTGCCACATTAATGCAATGATTTTCTTCCAAATCAGATAATCCTTGATCCCTGATTGACTGTCTTCTGCCAATACAGGACTTTACACTTTACCCAAATATATTGAACCAGATACTTATTTTCTTTGGTATTAGCATTGTTTTTTAGACATTGTACCATGATAATACCATTGTTTTGGACATGAATATACATCTGGTATCTATTATCCATTATATCAGGTATCGTTATTGTACCACAGTACTTTCTTTTATAAGTTTAATAATATTTGGGTAGGGTGTATATGTCCTTATTGTGTTTTTCGATTGATTTGTGCTGTGAAGTGTGTGTACGTAGGATAGATTGTGTCAGTTTTCCGTCTGTGTTTAGATTCTGTAGGCATAGCGTTTGCCTGAGACACCGTTACTCACGTAATGAGTACAAGCAATGTTACAGAATGCACTTTATTGATTTATCTCTTCGTATTTAATTGTTTGTTTATAACTTTATTTGAAAGATTTTCGC
>JAUCMR010000071.1:924887-939512 GCA_032357425.1 Enteromius argenteus
TATGTATTATATAATATTTTTCAGAATGTTATACTTTTTAATTATTCATTCATTCATTCATTCAAATTTTAAATATTATGGATCTTATGAAGTTTTAAAATCTAAATATTTTATTATAAGAATATATTTATGGTCGCTCAATTAACATTTACAATATTTAAGCATTTTTCAGTTTTTTTATCACCTTGATTCGTTTGATTGATTGATTGATTGATAGATTTTCCTAAATTGTGAATATGACCATTGCATGAAATTTGACTGATAAAGTTTTATTATGAATACTTCATGCAGTCTCTCAATAATGGCACAGTGTTGTTGAACGCCACAGAGGTGAGCAGAAAGTTCCACACAAACTTCAGATCGCTTCTCAGAAGCGTCTGACCTTTGACCTTTAATCAGCCGCACGCTTGATTGTGTAAAGACAGAGATGCAGGGTGTGACTTTATACAGTGGCAGCGGAGATTCCTCAAGAACAGAGCAGAAATTCCCAGAGTTCCACCTCCACATTCCACAGACACGCCCACACACCTGTCAATCACTCTCTCACTCATTCACTCACTCTCATTCTCTCTCAGTGTCTCTCACTCATTCTCTCTCTGTCTCTCTCTCTCTCAGAAGGGTGTGATGCCATTGCATAAACGACTGCAGGAAAGTCAGAACTATAAACACACAGATGAGCTCACAGGGCGAGTGATTGACAGATGTAGATTAACGTGGGCGACAGAGAAAGTAGAAACTGAACTGACAAGCCACCGCTGACTCTGAGTGTTAAACACACACTTGAGCTGTAGATGCGAGTGTTTCTGATGTGGAGCGTGAGCAGATGTGAATGGGGTGTTTATAGAGCCGCAGTGGTGCTGAACGTCTCTCTCGTGTTTTCATCCGTTCAGGTCACAGGCCAATGACATGCAGGTGTTGAGCGCACGCCTGCAGCAGAACGCCGACCAGGTGGAGAAGAATGTCCTGCTGGCCGACAAACTGCTGCTGGAGGCAAGAACACACACACATATATATAAGTACAGTTCAGTCATTAAACTGTAGATGGTGCGGGCTGATGGCTGTTTAAGGGTTTAATTCTGTCATTAATTATTCACCCTCATGTCGTTCCAAACACATAAGATCTTCGTTCATCTTCAGAACACAAATTAAGATATTTTTGATCAAATCAGAGCGCCATCTGACCCTTTATAGACAGCAACACAACAGAAATGTTATGGACATTACTTAATTTGTATTTATTGTTATTATATCAAATGATTATTTATTTATTTAATTAGTTGACATTAATCACATCAAAACATGAATGAAATGTTATATAATTTTGTCTCTCAAATCAAAGCTAGCTCAGAAGAACATGTTAAACTGTTAAGCCAGCGTCTCTAAGCTGTGTGTGTGTTTTGTTTTTGTGATCAGGATCTGGAGAACAAGCGTGCTGGCTCTCCTCTCAGACAGCAGGGTCCGGCCGCGGAGAACTTGTCTCAGGCCGAGATCTTACTGAAGGACCTCTTTATGGACGTCAGCAAAGCCAAGAAACTGCAGCACCCTCAGGCCAGCGAGATCGAGCTGGAGTGAGTCACAAACACAAACACACACTTTACCCTCGAGTGAGCGCTCAGCACTAACGCTTTCCTCCTGTGTGTGTGTGTGTAGTGTGAGTAACCTGCACGAGCGCTGGTCCAAATACTGCAGCACCTACAGAGATCTGTACGGCCAGCTGCACGAGCTCTACCTGCCCCCCGGAGTCGACTGGAGCAAGCTGCTGTCAGACAAACAGGTGATGCACAATACTGCCACAACATCACCTGCTGACGGTGTACAGGACTGTATACGAGTAACAGAGAGAAGTGGGAGGAAAAATGCTGTTAAACGAGGTTCAAACGTGATGTGACACGAGAGCCTGCTGACATCTGTGATTTAAAACAGGCTTTTCAAACCCAGCTCAAGACAAACTAGCAAGTGACATCCAGAGAAAAAAACAAATGTGTGAAGTATAAAAAATAATCAAATAAGATTAGAAAACATCAAAAAAGATTCAAATAAATAAATAATAGGTAACAAAGTAATAATTTTAATAATAAAAATAAAAATAATAATAAAAGTAAATACAACTATAATATTATCATCGGATACGGACAGTTCTATAACTACTATAATAGACAAAATAAATGTATTTATAAATAAATATATAAACATTAGATTAAAAATATATAATTAGATAAAAACAATAGAAACAAATGAATAATAAAGAATTGTTTGAAAGAAATACTGACATAAATATAAATACAACAAATATAATAAATACGTACAGTACTATAACAGTACAGTATGATCATAAAAAAGTGGAACTTAATAGAAACTAAATATTTTCTAAATAATATCTTTGATTTGATTATTTATTTACTGATAAATAAACATTAGAGTAAGGCAAAAACAAACTAAATTAAAGTGAAACAAAAACAAAGAAAGAATAAAAAATACATTAATGAAAACAAAAATATATATATATTTAAAAATGTAAATTAATATCACTATAACAATACAGTTCTATAATAGAAAAAACATTATAACTGAATAGAAACTGTAATATTTTAGACACATTTGCAATATCATGTTTTTCAAGCCTAAAATGAGGTCTTTTATAGAGTTAAGAGATAATACAGCTGCCTCATGTTTGGGAGCTGGTGGACTCTAAAAGATGAAAAACTGCTTTAAAGCACCGGAACCAAAACACAGATCTGAAGAAGCTTTCATGAAACACCAAGAGCTCTGTTCATCTCCAAACAGCTCTAGAGACAGCCCTGAAGCCAAGAGCGTCATTTGAGTGTGTGTGTGTGTGTTTCAGAAGCTGATTCGGGGAGATGTTTACGGTCCCACTCTGTCTGATGTGGAGAAACAGATCGCAGCCCATAACATTTTGCATAAACAGATCGAGGTGTATCGCTCGGCCCTGGAGAGCAGCGGAGTAAGTCACTTTTACAAGCTTTTCACAAGCTCCGTGAAAATCAGATTCATTTTACTGATTTCAGAGAATGCCTTTAGCATGACACTCATTTAATTCATTTTTATTCATTTTTTCCTTTCACTTGAGAGCTTGTAGAATAGTTTTGGAATAGAATATAATCATTTTATTTGAGTATAATCGATTTATTTATTAGCATTATTTAATGCATTAGTCTAAATGAACGAACACTGAGCAATATAAAGCAATTATTAGACTTTGATAATGTTAGTAAATAAAAAAAACAATTATGAATTGTTTGCTTATCTTAGTTCTCTGTGAATTAACTAAGGCTAACAGATTTTAAAAATGCATTAGTAAATGATTTAATGGTTCTATCCTCACATTAAGGTTAAATTGCTGTAGAAGTGTGGTTTATTATTGATGTTAACTAATGTTAAATGCATTATAGTTATATTACAGTATTATAGTGTTAATATTATTAATACTGGTAGAGTGGACTTCAATGTTGACATGTTTCTTTCCTCACAGGATAACTCCTCCGCTCTTCAGAAGCAGTTTGCAGATCTACAGGTAAGACTTTCTGAAATCGTCCTTAAATGCTTTTATAAAGCCATGTGAAATGGCACTGCAGTGAGTGAGTGTGTGTGTGTGCGTGCAGGAGGCGAGCAAGCAGCGCCGGCAGCATCTGGCGTCTCTCTATGAGTTCATGCACAGCTGCAGTAGAGAGCTGTTGTATCTGTGCGAGCAGCAGCACAAGATCATCAGCAGAGACTGGAGCGAGCGTCTGATGGACAGCGCCGGGGTGCGCATGGACTACGAGGTGAGAGACAGCTCCCCCAAAATTCACACTTCTGCCATCATCTACCCACCCTCAAGTTGTTTCAAACCTGTAGCACTTTCATTCTTCTGCTGAACACAAAAGTAGATACCTTGAAGAATGTTGGCAACCAAGCGATTTCTGGTCATCATTGGCTTTTACATTATTTTCATTATCATTGCTATGGAAGGCAATGGCTATTGACATCAGTTATTTGGTTACCAACTTTCTTCAGAATATCTTCTTGATATTTTTTACTTCAGTTATCATTTCAATGACTTTCGTGAATGTGTTTCAGAGGTTTAAGAACAATGGTCTGTTGTCACACGAGAGGGAAGTGAGCAAACTACAGGAGGCCGCCAGCGTGCTGATTGAGGACAAACACCCCGGGTCATCCGCTGTTGAGGTATTCAATCATTAAATCGTTTATTTGTTTGTTCCTTCAGTCAGTCAGTGATTCGTTCATTCATTTGCTTGTTCATTCGTTTGTTCGTTCAGTCAGTCATTCATTCATTCGTTTGTTTGTTTGTTCGTTCGTTGGTTCAGTCAGTGATTCATTCATTCGTTCGTTCATTCAGGCAGTCAGTGATTAATTCATTCATTCGTTAGCTCGCTTACAAGTTCATCTATTCTTTGAATCATTAGTTTCATTTCGGTTCATTTATTCATTCCCTCACTAACCGTTCATTTATTTGTTCATTTATTTGTTTGTTCACTAATTAAATTGTTTATTTTTTTGTCAGTTCATTCATTTATTTCCCTCACTAGCATATTAATTCATTATACAATAAACAGTTTGTCAATCCACTTGTTTGTTTATTTGTTAATTTACGCACACATTTATTTATTATTCTTTTATTCATTTGTTTTGTTTGTTTAGTATGTTACTTGATTTATTCATTCAAACACATCGCTTCATTATTCATTTGTGTTTGTTCATTTATTTGTGCATTGATCAACGGATTTATTTAATCATTTATTTGTTTGACAGTTTATTCATTCAGTCACTAACACATTTTTTAAATTCATAAATTCCTTGCATAATTTATTTATTAATGTCCATTTGTTTTTCCACTTGATCATTTGTTGTTTTATTTGTTCATAAACACACTAATTGATTTATTTGTTTATTCACTTACTCATTCATTTATTAACTTCATTTGTTTGTTAATTCATTGATTTATTCAAATCCCGACTGGCTCTGAGTAAGTCTTGCTGCCACTGATTCACTGAATGACTGTGATTCTCATGTGTTTCAGTCGTACAGCGCAGACGTGTCCAGAGAGTGGCAGCGATTCCTGAATCTGTGTCTGTGTCAGGACACACACCTGGACAACGTGGAGGCATACAAGAAAGTACGCAAACACACACACACACACACACATCATGAGAAATTCAGCCGAGCGTTAACTGAAGCAATGTGTTTTTTGATCTCAGTATCAGCTGGATCTGGAGACGTTCACTGAGTCGCTTAAGAGAATCAGATCCTCGACCGAACCATCAGCACTGAACAACATGAGCAACCCTGAGATCCTGCTGACTCTGGAGGTCAGATACACACACACTCACACACTGCAATATATTAGTAATCCAGTGTAATTAATGAGTGTGTGTTTGTGTTCAGGGCGAGGAGAGGTCCATCATGAGGAACGAGCAGCGTCTGGCGGATCTGAGAGAGCTTTGCACCAGCATTGCTCCTCTACACCTGCGCCGGAGCACCGCCAACAACCCCATCAGCGCCATCGTCCTGTGTGACTGGAGCACTGACAAGGTAATTGTAAAAAAAGGCATGACGTTGCAAAAGATTTGTAAAGGCCATCAGTGGAGAATGTAGCATGCTAAACGTTTCTCTGCTGCAGGGCTCAGTGAAAAGAGGCGACAAGGTCACGCTGATCTCTGATCCCAGAGAGGAGGTCTGGGAGGTGAAATCCAGCACCGGAGAGACCAAGCTCATCCCAGGAGTGTGTTTCCTTATCCCTCCGCCCGATTCAGCTGCCATCAAAAAGGTGGAGAGGTAAGAAAGCTCGTGAGGTGCAGGAAGTGCAGGTGTAGTTCTCCTAGCTGCTTCCTGTTTTAACATTCCTGTGTTTTTGTCTTGTATCCAGTCTGAGCAGGGATTTCTCTGATGTGAAGAAGACGAGGTCAGCTCTACTGGCCCAGGTCAAGACACCGACCGTGGAAGTCATGCCGTTCGTAAAACAAGGTCTCAAATACTATTTTATATATATTCTATTATCTATACTTTTTTTATATGACAGCAAATTTGGTCATTTTTAGTTTACATGTGTTTAGCTTCAGTTATTTTCAGTTATCAACTTAAAACAACAATATAAGGCAGCACTTCACATTTTCATTAAGTATATTTAGGTTAATGCTTATTTTATTTCAACAAAATGTTTTTTTAAAGGTTTTAGTTAAAAGAGACGTTCACTCAAAAAAGGACCTTCTCTGAAAATATATTCCAAGATGTAGATTAGTTTCTTCATCAGATTTGGAGAAATGTAGCATTAGCAAGTGCATCAGGGATCATCTGTAGCAAATGGGTGCTGTCAGAATGAGAGTCCAAACAGCTGGTAAAAACATCACAATAATCCACACCACTCCAGTTCATCAGTCCATGTCTTGTGAAGAGAAGAACTGCATGTTTGAAGATGTTTTTAACTTCAAACTGTTGCTTGAAGGTAAAATATAAGTCCTCAATTCCATAATGTTGGTTTCTCTGCTAAAAAGTTGGATTTTCACAAGACATTAACTGATGGAATGGAGTGGTGTGGATTACTTGACTCTCATTCTGACGGCACCCATTCACTGCAGAACATCCATTAATGAGACATCATTGATGATGCAATCTACATTTCTCCAAATCTGATGAAGAAACAAACTCATCTACATCTTGAATGTTCTGAGGTTGAGGTGTCATATTAAATTTGAGTTGTAAATGATGTTATTCCTCCTGGTAGTCGCTGTGGCCACCGTTCCCGACAGCGCGAAGGCCGGCCTTATCGATGGTCGACTGGAACAGCTCTATTCAGACCTGCTGAAGTTAGAGAGGGACATCCAGAACCGAATGAGATCTCCATTAGATCGTACTGCACCCATCGGAGATCTGTCCACCAGAATCAAAGACCAGGATGTAAGAGCGGGAAACAAAACCAAAAGATTTTTGAGTCTAAATGTGATTACTAAAGTTGTCAAAGAAGAAGCAAATTCTGGATAATATAGTTAGTATAAATCACTCTTTGGTTTGATCTCTCCAGAGTTTTGCCATGATACTGAAGAAACTGGAGGCTGAGAAAGCATCGGCTCAAAGGGAGATGGAGCCCCTGATATCCCAGAAACCCCTGGGGCCCACCACATCCTCGCTGCCTCTAAAACTGAGCAAAGTTAGCAACAAGATCGATGACATCACCACACTCTCTGATCTCTACAACAAGAAGTAATTCATACAACCAAGGCTTCATGAAGAACTGCGGTACTGTGGGTAATACTATGATAAAAACATGGGATTATTTCCTTAGGGCCACGTCTTCCATGTTCCTGGAGAAACAGATCAAGAAGGTGGACTACATGCTGACGGAGTTCGAGGATCAGTTGGCTGCTGACACAGGCGTCTTAGATGAGCCCAACGCCATCCGCATCCACTCCAAACAGCTGCAGGTAAACACTTGTTATACAAACATAATGCTGACAAGAATCTTCATCTATAATATTACAGGGATGTTTCATCCAAAAACAGACAATGAGAAATTCTGACATCATTTACATTCTTAAATATACATTTATTTATTTTTTTATAGTTAAAAAAATAAAGTAACTTAAAAAGTAGTCAGTGTGGGATCTAAAGATCTAAAATTGATGATTTAAAAAAAAATTATTAAATAATTTATTTATTTATATTTGTTTTAAAAAGGGTTAATTAAATTGATCCAAAATCCTGAAAATAAAAAATATCAGTTTCCACAAAAACATAAAGCAGCGCAACCGTTTTCAATATTGATAATAATCAGAAATGTTTCATATTAAATATTCATCTCAAATCAGCATATTAGAATGATTTCTGAAGGATCATGTGACACTCAATATGTAGTAATATGTCACAGTAATACAGTTTTTACTGTGTTTTGAACAAATTAATGCAGCCTTGGTGAGCAGAAAAGAGTTTTTTAAAAAATGACCCCAAACATAGTAGTACTGAAAACTGAGACTTTCAAAAATGCAGCAGACCCCATTTTAGTATTAACACTCCAGGGTCGCATTTCAGTGTAGACAGACCAAAATGGAGACTTATACATTAACATCATGCTTATTGTTGTACCTGCATGAATGGTCATGTGACATTATCAGTTGTGTGGACGGAGATCTTTTCTGAAATACAATGCCTTAATGTTGAAATAAAAGCATGAATGGTTTTTAATTTGGTAAAAAGTCCCTTGTAAACAATGTAATAATGTTTCTGTATACATGTAATTGTTTTTTCTTTAGACCATGAGTAAAGAGGTTGCATCCAAGAAAGATGACATCCAGCAGTTGAACCGTGAGCTGGAAGTCACAGAGCAGGCGTGCAGCTCCCTGCAGAAGAGCTTCCAGGAGTATTGCCCTGATATCCGCCATCAAGAGACCGAGGTCAGGCGCTTGAGGAATCGCTACTCTAACATCAACAGTCAGCTGCAGCAAAGGTGAAGTGTCATAAAAAGCCTTTTCTTGTTTATGTTGATATCTTTTTTTGTTTACGGAAGCAAGTCTGCTTTTTTTTTTTTTTTTTTTTTACAATGCTACAGAATTTTAAACTCCACCATAAACTTTTTACTTCACAGGGCTACTCTGTTGCAAGAGGCTGTCAGTAAAAATCAGGAATTTAACAGTGCTGTCCAGTCGCTCACTGCTTTCCTTATCAATATGCCCAATAACAAAGTTCGGCCTGGTGAAAGTGTGTCGCAAATCTATGCCAAGCAAAACTCTCAGATGGTCAGTATTAAGTTTAATTGGCATGTTTCAAAACAGTTAATATTGTTTTATTATTATTATTATTATTATTATATCATCTTTAATATTTTTGATTTTATTTTTGGTTTATTTTTTGCTATCCTGTTTAGTGCCACTAGTTGGAAATTGCATGCATCACATTTAAATATCTTTAATACGTTGAATTTACAATGAATGTAAGTTTGTTTTTGGTTGCAGAGAGCAGTTGAAGACATCAAGAGAAAGCAGGATGATGTAAACCGTGTGGTGAAACTTTCTCGTGAACTGCAGGATGTTCTTAACGTACGATGGCCATCTTGAACATTTGCACAATTCACATGTCAATGCTAGCATGAATCTAAATGCTCTATTGCTTCTGTGTCTTCAGGAGTATGAGCTGAATTCGAACAAATACCGCAGTGCATTGGGAAAACCAGAAATAAACACAAAAAGAACTGAGTACATCACGCTGGCTGAAGCTGTGCAAAAGAAGGTAGGTTGCTTTGCCATAAGACAATAATAATGACTTATTGTTTATGTACATTTCCAAATATCTGTACAATTGGCTACTTTTTAGGAAAAGGATGTTGTGAGCCTTTACTCTGAAGTATCAGCACAGAATAATCAACTACTGAATCAAGTGATCTTGGCCAAGGACCTCATCAACAAGGTACTGACTCTCAAAGCTGCAACAATCTTTGGAATAAATAACAAGTTAATGCCAAATGTTGTTGAAGGGTCTATAGCTACCATAAACTTCTTAACTTGAGCTAAACAAATCTTTATTTGTATTCCAGAATGATGAAATTGTGAGCCATGTGGTGGTGAGGCAGCAACTTCAGATGCAAAGTCAGCAGAAAAACATGGACGAAGTTGACGGTTTGAAGCAAGAGCTGGCTGAGGAAATATCTCGCCGCAGTCATGCCGAGAATGATTTAGCCACCTACAGGAAACGGATGGTGTCCCTGAAGAGTCGGAGAGGTGTGGAGCGAGTGGAAGAGAAGGAAACTGTGCATTACTACCGTGATGCGAAGCTGGAAGCCGACTTGGAAACGCTGAAAAGGAGGATAACCGAAGAGTTCCATAAACGCTCTCAAATGCAGACAGAAATTGAGATCGTCAACCAAAAAATTGTCAGTCATGACCGAGAGATTATCAACGTGAAGCCCAAGCTTGTAACAAAAGTTCTTACAGAAATTGAGCGTGATCCCAAATTGGATATTGAAGCTGTGAGGATCAGGGAGCTCATACTCAAATTAAAGGAGGAAATTCGAGTACACGAGAGTGAAACGGTACACATGAGAACAGAAGTTACTGTCTTGGAGACCAAGAGGCCAGTAATAAAAGAGAAAGTGGTCCTGAAAGAGGTTGTGAAGCTGGAAAAAGATCCCGAAATGCTGAAATCTGTGGTTATCTTGAAGAACGAGATCTCGGATGAGGGTATCAGATGCAAGAACCTGAACGATCAGATATTTCAGATTAGGAGTCAGATCAATAATCTGGAGAGGATTATTCCAACTATACAACCGAAAACTATCATCAAAGAGGTGAAAAAGATTGAGCAGGATGCCGATCTCCTACAGGAGTCCAAGACCCTTCGTGTACATCTGCAAGAGCTCATCCAAGAATACAGTATTTTGATGAAAGAGTTCTCCAGCCTTCAGCTCCGCTACAGCCAAGTGGAGACCATCAGACAAAAGGTAGAGTTTAATGAGATCATCCATGAGATATTTAGAATTGACCCTGAGACAGAACTGGAACTGAGACGGCTGAGAAATGAGCTTCTTGAAATAAGCAAACGCCGTACTAGCATAGAAAATGAAATCAATGTGATCATGGTGGATCTAAAGACTCTGCGTGCCGAAAAGCCCAAGGTTGAACTGAAGGAGGTGACTCGAGAGGTGGTGAAAGAAGAGAGGAGTCCTGAAATTGTCAAAGAAATTAAGAGGTTGAATGAGCAGCTCACCATTTTGAGAACCAACTATGACTCCACTATGAATCGGGTGATTCGTCTACGCAAGGACAGGGATGAGTGGAAGGCCGAAAGATCAAAGGTGGAGACCAAAGTGGTGACCAAAGAACTGATAAGGTATGAAAATGATCCTCTTCTGGAGAAGGAAGCCGAACGTCTCAGGAAGGAAGTACGTGAGGAAGTTCTGCGTCGTCGAACAGTTGAGGAGAATGTGTTTGACCTTCAAAACAAGTATATTGTGCTGGAGAGACAGAAACCAGAAGAAAGGGTTGTGGTTCAAGAAATCGTGCGCCTCCAGACAGATCCCAGTCAGATTCTGGTCCACGAGAGGTTAGTCAGGACTTTGGAAGAGACCATCATGGGTCGTAGGCAGCTTGAACTAGAGGTGCAACACATGAGATCTCTAGTTCTGGAGCTGGAGAAGAAGCTGGAGCTCGTGGATCGGCAGAAGAAGATCCTAGTAGAGACAGAGCTGAGACAAATCAAGGCTAGAATCTATGAACTTGAAACTTGCCCAATGCCTGTTGAGGAAAAGATTGTTATAGAGGAGGTTTTGAAAGTGGAGAGAGACCCTACAGTCGACAAACTAATCACTGGCCTTCGTACTACCCTGGAAAATGAGAGTGCCAGCTTTACTCGCCTGGAGAGAGATATTCGAAACCTCAAAATCAGGATAGAGTCCCTGACCAAAGAGAGATCTGTAGAGAGGATCATCCACAAAGAAGTCATCAGGGTTGAGAAGGACCAAGCGGTGGAGACAGAGAGAGAAAACCTCAGAGCTCAACTCACCCAGTTGAAGAATGCTAGAGCCCTCAAAGATGAAGATCTTCTGCGACTCAACAGCAAAATCACTCGAATTCAGACAACCAGAACCAATTTCTCTCAAGAAGAGACCACCTTGATTGTTTACAGGGATAGAATCAAGAAAGAGCAAAACGAACTTCTCCAGGAGTTGAGAAGACTGGAGTCTCAAAAGCAGGAGATTACCATATCTTTCCAACATCAATCCAAACTCTTAAGTGAGAGAAACCAAGTCAACAGGCAAAAGACCATCAAGCTGGAGTCTGAGATACAGCGTTTGGAGAGAGAAATCCTGGAAGTGAAAGAGCTTATCAATCAGCGGGAAATTACTATAATGGATCTCCACAAACAAGCAAAGGCAGCGCAACATACAGAGACAAACACCAGAGAGACCAATGTCTCCACCAAAATCACTATTCTGGACCCAGAGACTGGCAAAGACATGTCACCCTATGATGCCTATCTTGAGGGTTTGATTGATCGCAATCAGTACATCCACCTTCAAGAACTTGAGTGTAGCTGGGAGGAAATCACAACCACCGGTCCTGAAGGTGAGACCACGCTTCTGCAGGATCGTAAAAGCGGAAAGCAGTACTCCATCAGTACGGCAATGCAAAATGGCAGACTGACCCAGTATGACCTTCAGCGCTACAGAGAGGGCAAAATGAGTATTTCAGAGTTTGCTCTTCTGGTTGCAGGGGAAACAAAAACAAAGTCCTTCCCTCCTACTACACAAACAACAACTGTTCAGACAATTGCTCCAACAAACTCCTCGACATTGACACGCCGCTTATCCTACTCCAGCAACGGCAACCTGAACTCGCTTGTAACCACCAGTGGAGATGACCTCTTCCCCATTTCTGGTATCTTAGATGTCACCACAGACAGCCGCATGTCTGTACGAAGTGCTCTAACGCGCAAACTGATTGTTCAAGAAACAGCGATGAGGCTTCTGGAAGCTCAGGCCGCTACCGGAGGTATTGTGGACCTGAACAAGAAGGATAAGCTGTCCATTCACAAGGCAGCAGAACGTGGATTGATCGATTCGAGCCAGCTTTCCAAACTCCTTAGTGCTCAGAAGGCCTTTACTGGTTTTGAAGATCCCGTGTCCAAGGAGCGAATGTCAGTGGGAGAAGCCGCCCGCAGGGGATGGATCCCCAATGACAGTGCCATGTGGTTCATGGAGGCACAGGTGCTGACCGGCGGACTGGTAGACCCAAAACGAGCAGGTCGCATTGACATGCAGAATGCCGTCGATACAAAACTGATTGACGCATCCGTGGCCAAGAAACTTCAGGATGATTCCGCCTTTGTGAAGAATGTGACCGACCCCATCAAGAAGGATATGATCACATATAAGGAGGCCATGGCTCGATGCAAGAGAGACCACACCACAGGGCTGCTCCTGCTCCCAGCTGCCTCGACTGACACTGTTGACACTCCATCCTATTCCAGCTACAAATTCTCCAGAAGATAAATCTGTTTTCTCTCTTGCGTGTGGTCTTTAAGTTCTGCATAGCAAGGGACTTCTGGTTCTAGGGCTTTTTTCCATAAACATATATAAGTTAATCTCTGGAGCCTCTCATACTTTGCCTTTTTTTTTTTTTTTATCTTTTCCTTTCTTTTTTTTTAAACACGCTCTTTCAGTTACTCATTATTTTCTGGTTTATCTTGATGAATGGGTTGCTTCTTGAACTTCATATAATAAAAAGTCCTGTTTCATACCTACCAAGTCACTGTCTGTGTATTAATTTTCAAACTAGGAAAAGTGAATTTCTACAGTAAAGTCAATCTCTCTAAAGGAAAACGCTCAATAGCAGGGATTTATGAGCCTCTGGAGGTTTGAGAGGGAGGGAACTGCAGGGTATTTGTGAGTTAACGAAAATCAATTAATCATAATAAATAAATCAAGAAAATACTAAGTTGTTGAAATTTTCCTTCCTCTCCAACAGTAATAATATAATAATTGCAGTGCTTTTACTGATTCGCATGTCACCTTACACATAAAAACAACACATACACATAAATGTGTTAACCATCTGAAATTTTATTTCTCTTTTTCATAAAAATTTATAACTTTGGAAAAATATAGAACATATTTTTATATTTATCTCAAGTATAGAGAATGCAATTTAAATATCACAGTACAGTTGCAATCATTTTAATTTTCTAATAAATCAAAGCACTTTTATTCTGATTGTTCCCCTCTGGTCAAATACAGTATTGTGCAAAAATCAAATGTCTCAAAATCATTGCGCAAACAAATATCATTCCTTTACCATCAAAAACGATATGGAGTGTTTACATCATTTCAACTCTGATTCAATAAGTTACACTGTTCTGAACTTGGATCACTTTACAATCTAGACAGTGTCATCCATTCACAAATCAACACGTTCTATGGATGTTTGATCGTCTATGTGGCTTTAAACCGTTCAGTCACGTTTAGCCTGAATCTGTCCATTGGTCCGCATCTGGCTGATCTGAACAAGCCTGTAACAAAATGTTTACTGAAAAACCCATATTGATAGTTTGTACTTTGTAGATATTATATCTAAGATATTGTGCTATTATTTAATATCACCTGTTTATTGGTTGTTTTAAAACCCTCAGCGCCAGACTAAAATTATAGTAAACTCACAATTAAAAAACAACAAAAAAAATCATTTTAGTTCACAATGAAGCAAACAGCTTTTGCTATGGCTGCTCCTTTAATAGATGTGTTGACCTTTAACCTTTCACCGATGATATCACACAGCAAGTGACATCATCTTGGATAAGAAACAACATCAGCAAGTGTTATCAATGGCTTTGATGAATACTGTGATGGTTTTAGTCTCTAATCATTTTATCTTGTTTGAAAACTGACCCCAGAAGCAAATCAGATTTTGTGTCTAACAGCATATATATATGAGAATTTTATTTTATTTTTTTATTTATTCTGACATTCATGAAAAACAACTTTTAAAGAGGGGCATTGAGCATGTTACAGTATCAACGATAGTGTATTTAGTAGTTTCTTTGTATGCGGTTGATGAAAAACTGTGGTTTCCCAGGAGGATCTGAAGGCAGCATGTTTAGTACATTTAGAAACCGCTAACCGCTAATAAC
>JAUCMR010000071.1:985128-999189 GCA_032357425.1 Enteromius argenteus
TATGTTTGTGCTGATTTGTTTTAAATCTGGTGTTTCATAGACTTTGTGGCACAATCAGTGAGAAACATTTGAAAATATTTAGTCTAATATTTAAGATTTTCTTTAATCTAATGAATTTAGCAAAGCTGTGCTTCAGCTGATCAGTTTCACTCTGATTCACTGTATGTGTTTTCTACTGTTCTTCACACAGACATTAAAAAGGTTCAGCAGCATTTTCAGGTTAGTATTGTGTATTTAAAGTTTGATGTAACACTTTAAAATAAGGTGCTTTTTGTAGTAAATGCATTAGCTAACTTTAACTAACAATGAACAATTTAGTTTTATTAATTCTTGTTAATGTTTTTCATGTCAATACAGTTATTCATGCTAGTTCATGGTCCATTAACTAATGCTGACAGTGACTACGTTTGATGTTAATAATGTATTAGTAAATGCTAAAATTAACATGAAGTAGCATTAATAATCGCTGTATTAGTATTATTCATTGTTAGTTCATTTTAGCTAATGCATTAACTAATTGTTAACAAATAGCACCTTATTGTAAAGTGCTACCGATATAAGATTTGATATGCATTTGTTTCTGATTAATATGAGTTCTCAGCAGCCCTATATGATGTGATATTAATTTGAGATTTGTAATTAACCTGCATTATAGATAATATTGAGGCAGCTGCGCTTCTAGATTCTAGGCAAGCATCTTTTAGTTAATGAGAAAAAAATAAATAACAGAACATTTTCCCATGCAGTAATTTTTCAGACAGGTTGTTGAATATATAGCTCTTTTATGATATACTCACCTCTTCAATCCAAACCGAAGAATGTATCACTATCAAACAATGTAAATAGGGTTCACTTTTGGTTTACAAATCATAAAAAAAATTAAATATCTTAGTGATTAAATGCTGTCAATGATTGATCATTGTTGGGTGAAGCTTCTGCGTGACATCCAGAGAAAACCAACCCTAACTGTGGGTCAATCAAGCCTTTGAGCAGAGATGATCTGTTCAATATAATACTGGTGCACCATTGTTGTTGAAAATCAAAAGCCCAGAATCTGCCAAGAATCTGTAATTTCATCTATAAGCAAACAAGATATTATTTGCAAATTTTTTTTTTTTTTTTACTCTTGTGTCTCATCCTGAACACAGAATGAAGCTGCAGGAGCTCCACACAATCTATCAAACCAGAACACAACAGAATTGAACGAACAGAGTCCTCTGAGAGAAACTGACGAACAGGAAACTGAGATAAACGGAGAGACGGATGAAGCGCAGCCTGATTCAGAGCTTCAGGAATGAGTGCAATGAGAAAACAAGAAACGGATTCGTACTCACGTAACATTCGAGCTGAGAGCTCAGTTTTTTGTTACTTTGTTTTGAACATAATATTTAAAGTCACCTCAAATAGTTTGAACACTTAAGTCATACTTTATTAGAAAAAGATATCAAATCCAGTAATCCAACACTTTGGGAACATGATAATACAGTCTATAAACTGAAGGTTTGTAGGTTGTGCAGTTCTGTGTTTTCTCACTGAATACCTCACAATGCAGAATAAATGTACACAATGCTCATTGCTGCTTGTGTTTTTACATTACATGAACTCACCATTTTATATATGCAAGTTATATGAAATTTGACGTGTTATTTTCAATTTGGTTTCATGTAATTTATGCACGCATGCATGAATACTGTACTGTATATGAACACTACGCCTGGACCTAAGTTAACCTCCGGTCTGTGTTTGTTTGTTGGTCTGGTTAGTGTGGCAGGCTACAAACGCAGCTAATGATGAGTAATGAAGTTGGTCTCAGGTTATTGTTCTCTGGGATGTGTTTCCCAAACATTTATTTATTTGTGGCGACCTGCCACGATATAAAAGCCGACCGATTTTCCAAAAGACTATGTTGAATAAACATGAGCACGTAATGCATGTTTAAAAATCAAACCGAGGCATGGGTGTTTTATATCGCTGTATTTCTGAAGGAAGACTGTCTTTAGAAAACGTCATTTTCATTTCATCCTGCATATAAGGCAGCGTTTGTAAGCTTAGAACTGCCTTAGCTGTTGTTATTGATTCTATTTGGATGTCTACCGGAAGTTAAGTTAGGGCTACAAAAGCACGCATGAGCAGTAACATTTGAAACCGTATATACTTGGATAATAGTTCCACTGTTTATTTATTTATTTATATACAAATGCATATAATGTGTGTATAATATTGCATGTTGGTTGCCTCTTTTTGCTCTTTGTTATTCTGCCTTTAATATTTGCCAAAGTGTTTTGTGTATGAATGAACCATGCAGACCATGTTTCTGAATATTAAGTTAGCTCTGTTTACTTGTAAATTTGGGTGCTTGTGTGTTATTGCTTCAGTTATTTCATGTCAGAAATCCACAAATGAGCCTTTGTAAAAGTTTACCTAAAGAAATGATCTCTTTGTTTACACTGTAGCATAGGTTCTGAGTTGTTACTGGTTGTTTTCATAAATCAAATGGAGCTCTGCTGTGTATCTGTATGGAAACTAGATTATTTGTACATTTGTTTCATAAAATAAATTGTATTATTTTTAAATTTGTCACATTTGTTAATGGTGCGCAACCTTGTTGACTAAACAGTGTTTTTGTCACCTTAATAAATGGCAGCTGACTATTGCAGTTCTTTATTTATATTCCAGATTGTCCTTTGTATTTGTTGATGTTTTTGAACTTTTTTCAGTGATGACAGAACTGATGACCTATACTGAAGTTTAATTCTGTTATAAGAGAGACTATTTTGATAACATTAAAGTCATAATGGTTTATAATAAGTGTTGTCTCTAATATAATATTTTTATTCCTCAGTGGACAAGTGAGCTGATCTGAGAAATGTAGGCTACGTTTATTTCATCTGAATCCCTTTCCGCTCGGTCTCTGCTGATTTTACAATTAATATCTGGTGAGTAGGGCCTACAGTTCAATGCAACATTATTGTAATATCACTGAGGATTTTAAATTTAGATAGATACTATGTACAATAAGTGAAAATAGTGCAGTATAAACTAAAAACATTAAGAACTTAATTTTTGACTATACCTTGACTTTTATTTCTGGGGAAAATAGGTTTACTTTTTGTGTGTGTGTGTGTGTTATTGTGTTTATTCAATGATTCAACTATATGTTAATATTCTTAAGATACACTCTAACTGTGCAGTTTCTACCCATCCGTGCAATAGTTTTGAGAAAAAAGTAGTAAACTGTAGATAATTTGTGTTAATTGTAATCTAGTTGACTGCCAGCAGATGGAGACTGCAGCTCTCTTTCTGTCCTTGCCTTTTACATTTAAAGCAGTTTTGCCCAAGTAGCAACTTTTTTTTATTATGTGTTTTTATTTAAAAAAATAAATAAAGTTATTTAATGTTTATTGTGAATCTTTAATGTGTGTTGACACCCTATGTGTGTTACTACTGTGTTGTTTTTATTATTTTCAGTCAAGAATATAGTTAGTCTTATAGCTGGATGGATTTGTGTATTCAGTTATCAGTAGGATGTAAACATTTTGTATTTTTTATTAACAAACTAATTTTACATGAAACCCGTAGTGCAGCTCATTAATTATTGCATGAGATTATAAAATGACTCTTTCACAGACAATGCACCAAATGTATTACACCAAGACCATGTTTTTTTAGACTATTTGCTGTGTTTGATAGATTTGACCACATTACAGACTAAATCGATGTGACAATGTAAATATCTGTTAAATTCCTGAAAGGCTGCAGTGAAGTGAGATGTGTGACACGCACAGACTGATGTGAAACACGAGACCCAGTGTCACAATACACAAACCACTTGCTTCGATAGAGATTTAAGTGAGGGGTTTGTGTCGTAAAGACCCTCAGATATCCCCAGGATCCCAACAGCTGCCTTCACATAAACACACACATTCCCAGACACAATGACTTCACATTGTCCAGAGCATCAGGCATTTTATTTAGAGTAAAGAGCATTCAAAAACCTAGAGACGGGAAAACACAGTATTTCAACACAACAGTCTGTGATGAAGATTGATGTTCAGGATTATTTGAGGTGTGTTATATTAAAAGTGTTGCTGCTGGAAACTCTAATGACATTAATTATATGCTAATCCCAAAAACCTGTGGATCAGGATTTATAACATTACTCTTGAGAAACATATTAAACCTGGTCATACTTTTCACGTTCCATCATGCACGATTAGTACTATAAATAGTAGTTTATCATAGTGCTTTATTAATGTTTTTGTGCCTTTATTTGTTGAAGATAATGGAGTCTTTTGGTGGAAGGTGTCCGCTTTCATCCAGACCCTAATCATCTCCTGGACCTCCATCTGTGTGTTTATTCACTCTACAAGATGTTTCCTTGTTTGAGATCATAAACACGCAGCCGAATGAAACTTTATCTGCATCTCGAGTAGGTCTGTGGAATCTGAGCTCTCCGGGCTCTTGTGGGACACCTGGGACTGAATGCAGGAACGTATGTAGAGCAGATGTTGTGGCTCGAGTTTCCCTCTTAACTGTGTTTTCTGATTCTCTCTCAGGAGAGTTTGAGCTGGTCAGATCTTCAGTGACAAACCTGTGAGCACCTGTGTTATCTGGAAACATATTACGTGTAAATGGTGTCTCAGATGTTTCTTCTGAAATACATTACGAGAAATAAAACAGACAGAATTATTTAGTATAGTCTAGAGCTGTAAAATAAATGCAATTCAGATCATTTGATGAGAAGTATTTGAGTTTGTATTGAGATTTCTGAAAAACATGTTTTGGTGAAACAAAAGGTAGTCATGAATGTCAAACGTCAGACTAATCACAATTTTTTACTTTTTATTTCAATTTTGACTTTTTGTCTCATTATTATGGCTTAGTATCTTCTCACTAAGTTTCCTATTGAAGTATGGGATATTATAATATTCACTTCTCATAATTATACTTTTATGTTGTAATTACGACATCACATTATTTTGACTGGCATAGTTTGAGGAATTTGTCTCATAATTATGACTTTTTATCTCAATTAGGACTTCTCATAATTATGGCTTAGTATTTCATTTTGACATTTTATGTCATCATTTAGACTTTTCGCCTCATTATTATGGCTTAGTATTTAAACGTTTTATTTCATAATTGTAACTAATAATTGTGACTGTTATAATCTTATTTATTACTAAGATCATTTTGGCTTTTTCTGTCACAATTCTGACTTTTTGTCTCATAATTGTGAATTATATATTTAATTATATAATTTCACATTTTTATCTCATAATTTGACTACTGGTCTCATTATTATGCGTTAGTATCTCATAATTTCACAGTAATGGCATAATTTTGTCTTACAGTTGTGACTTATAATTTTTAAGTTTTTATCTCATAAGTATGACTTCTGCCCCTGGTTTCACAGACAAGGATTAAGTCTTGGACTAAATGTAATTCTGAGCTGTTTCAAGTGAAACACACGTGCACTGACTGATCTTAAAACATGCCTTTGTTCTGTCTCAAGATGCACACCAGTAATTTATTTTTTTTTCCAAGGCATGTTTATAAAAATTAATTAAACGTCCTAATTAAACTGTGGCCTAATCCTAGCTTAGGCTAAGCCCTAGCTATTAAGCCATTATTATGGCTTAGTATCTCATAATTTCACAATAATGACTTTGTATCTGTATGTGATATTTTCATATTTCATCATTTAAATTTTCAGTTTTCATACAGTTTTGACATTCATAATTATAACGTTTTGTCACATAATTATGGCTTTATATTCATTTTATCTTATCAATTATGTTTTACCAAAGCATTTTTATGTGGTGGAGATGGTCTTATTGAGGGATTACTAAGGACCTCAGGAGAAAAATAAGGATAAACGAAGTTCAATTAAATAAAGTTTGAAGTTCATTTAATTGCTAAAAGAAACCGTTGAGATATTAAAGAAATCTCATTGCTGAAATAAATCAAATAGACTATGAGAAAGTAATTAATTTAGATTGGCCGTAGAGTGTGCTGAGCTGAAGAACTGACTGCTGTGGAGCAGGTGTGTGTGTGTGATCACTGAAGCGAGGTAAATACACACTCACATCCACAGAAAGAGCTGACGTGAAGGCATCAATGTTTTATACACTAAACTCCAGCGAGGAGCTCATCAGCCCAGCCTCTATTACTCATTTAAAACTCTTTCAGTGACATACTCTTTCCTTCTCTCGTGTCAGTCAGTACCATGTGTATGATGATGATGATGATGAAGGTCTCTGCTGGTCCAGTCCTGCGAGTGGCTGATGGCCGGTGGTTGTGTATGAATGATTTACAGGGCGCTGCATCAGCCGTGGACAGCACTTACAGCCCTCAAACGGAGCAGGCAGGTTCATGGCATCTTGTCCTGAAAGCACTTCTTCACAGATGTTATTATTCCTCCTGTGTCCAGTTCCAACCGTCCTCACTGTGCTGAGAATGGAGTCGTCCAGAGGAGCTGCACAAAAACCCTTCTCCTCTCTCTGAATCCTCTCTTTTGTGTGCGCTGCATGCCTGTCGTCTTGTATTCAATCTGACAATGCTCTTAAATATTTCAGGATGAGCGTTTACTTCCCTGAGAAGATCCTCGCAGGCTGGGCTGAGTTTCTTTCTATGCTCGCGGTCTCTGCTGGATGAATGACGTCTTATCGTTATTTTTTTGAAGCTGTTGCATCGTTGTCATGTGGCTTTTCCTTTGTCTCGTTCACATCTGTCTGTCTGGAGATATGGAGAGAAAAAATAAACCTGTGATAGCTTTCAAAAATACAGTGCAAGCTCTGTTTTAAAACCTGCTGAGCTCTCTATCTAGATAGCATTGCAATGCACCTGGCGGTCTGTTTTTAAAATGTAGGCAACAACATTATACTGCTTTACGTTTTTTTCTCATAGCCAGATCCTAAAACAGCATCACATGTGTTCTTTAAAGTCAAAGCAATCCTAGAAAGCCGTTCTAAATGATGGACGATTTGAGTAAACAAGTTTAGTGTATATCTGTCTGTGCTGTTTATATTTAACGTTTAGTAACATACTAACTCTGAATTCATTTGTAAATCAGATCTCTTGTGTTTTACATGAACACAATTTGTGTGACATGAGGGGTTGCTGCCCATTTAGTAATTATTATGTACATTACATTATATTATATTATTGTAATTTTAATTTTATAATATATTTAAGTACCATTTGAATCTATTCGCATATATGAATATATTATGTATATATATATATATATATATATTTTTTTTTTTTTACATCAATTAATACATCACCATAATTTTCAATAATTACAATAAAAATGTAAATATAAATATAATTTATATATTATTATGTAAGTATAATTTTTTATATTAATATATTAAAATGTTACAGTTTTAATTTAATCTCCATTTTTCATGATTGGAAGTTTGAATCATTTTTGTGACCCTGGACCACAAAACATAAAGTCATAAAGTTCAGTTTTGTTTGTTTGTTTGTTTTTATTTGAGATATATACAACATTTGAAAGTATATGACAATATTTAAAATATTTAAATTAGAAATTCTGGAATCTGAGGGGGGCAAAAAAACATCACTTTTAAAGTTGTCAAAAAAAAAAATCTCCATGGAACACAATCTTTATGTAATATCCTAATAAATTATTTTAACCCATATAATGAATTGTTGGCTATTGCTACAAATATACCTGTGCTACTCAAGACTTCTGTGCTCCAGGGTCACATTGTCCTTATATTACAATATTAAGTGATATTATTGACTGTTAAATTGAAGATTATGTACACAAACATATGTAATTCATAAACAATGTAACTGAACCACTTTTATTACATTAAGTACAACAGTAGAATCAGTTCAGGTAGAAATGGCTGCTGTTACACAACAACAACAACAACACATTTGTACGGTTTTACTTCACAGTTTATGCTATTTTTTGTTGTGCTAGGGAGAGTGATGTGGACTCACGGTTTGACGCGGTTGATGAACATCCGTCTCAGCAGGAGAGCGATGGTGCTCAGGACCATGATGGTGGTGCACATAACTGCTGTAGTTCAGTGAAACTGGGAGCAAACACAAAAACAAAGCTCAGGACATCCTCAGCAGGCAGAGGAAGTGAACCGGGGTCACACTCTTTCACCATGCCCTGCGCGTGAGTCAGATTATGAGGCTGGATTAGCGCTAATCTCAGCCAGCGCGAGTCTCGTGGGGGGTCGGAGCTGTCAACACCTGCTGACACAGCAGTTTACCTGATCAGAACTGAACCCAAACACACGACACAGCCCCAGAGACACAAAAACCACAGGAAACCAGCAACACAGCTTGCGCAGTGCTGCCTGATGCTGAGTGGATTTGAAGGGTGTTTTGGATTGCTAGGGAGTTTTAGGGGGTTGCCAGAGTGTTATTAAGAGGTTGCTAAGATTTTTGGGTCAATGGGAGGTAGGGTGTTTTTGGTGACTGTATTGCTTGTTAGGGTGTTTGAGGGTTGCTAATGGATCGCTGGGGGGGTTTATGTTGCTAGAGAGTTTTGGTAGCCAGAGTGTCGCTATGATTGTTTAGGAGGTTGTTAGGAGGTTGCAATTTTTTTTTCAGGGGGTTATTTGGAGGTTACTAGGGAGGTTTAGGTGGTTGCCAGAATGTTGCTTGGATGTTCTTGGTCAGAAAGAGGTTATTAGTGTGTTTTAGGTTCTTTACAGGTTAGGGAGTTGTGGGTGCCTACCAGAGCGTTGCTAGGGTGCTTTGGCTTGCTAGGTGGCTAGTAGGGTGTTTAAGGTTGCTTGATGGCTGCTACGGGACTTTGGTGGCTGCCAGAGTGTAGCTAGGGTGCTTTGGGTTATTTGGACTTTACTAGGGAGTTTTGCATGGCTGCCAGAGTCTTGCTAGGAGGTTGCTAGGGTTTTATGTGTTTGCTTGGAGGTTGCTAGGGAGTTTTGGGTGGCTGCCAAAGTGTTGCTGGGGGGTTGCTATGGTGTTTTGAGTTGCAGTAAGATTGCTAGGGTGTTTTGGGTGGCTGCCAGAGTGTTGCTAGTGTAATTTATTTATTTTTTTCCCTTGGAGGTTGTTTAGGAGTTGGGGTGGTTGCCAGAGTGTTGCTAAGGGATTGCTATGGTGTTTTGTGTTTGCTTGGAGATTGCTAGGGAGTTTTGGGTGGCTACCAGAGTGTTAGTGTGATTTTTTTTTTTTTTTGCTTGAAGGTTGTTAAGGAGTTGGAGTGGTTGCCAGAGTGTTGCGAAGGGGTTGCTATGGTGTTTTGTGTTTGCTTGGAGATTGCTATGGTGTTTTGAGTTTCTAGGAAGTTGCTAGGGTGTTTTGTGTTTTTTTTTTTTTTTGCAGGTTGCTAGCGTGTTTTGGTTGGCTGCCACAGTGTTGCTAAGGTATTGCAATGGTGTTTTGTGTTTGCTTGGAGGTTGCTAGGGAATTGTGTGTGGCTCCCAGAGTGTTGCTATGGTGTTTTGAGTTGCTGTGAGGTTGCTAAGGTGTTTTGTGGTTGCTTGGAGATTGCTAGGGAGTTTTGGGTGGCTGCCAGAGTGCTGCTAGTGTGAGTTTGTTTTCTTGAAGGTTGCTAGGGAGTTTTGGGTGACTTCCATAGTGTTGCTATGGTGTTTTGGGCTGCTAGGAAGTTGCTAGTGTGTTGTGTTTTCTTGCAGGTTGCTAGGGAGTTTTGGTTGGCTGCCAGAGTGTTGCTATAGTGTTTAGGGTTGCTAGGTGATTACTAGGTTGTTTGTCTTGGAGATTGCCAGGGTTTTGGGGTACCTGAGTGTTATTAAGAGGTGGCTAGGGTGTTTTGGGTGGTTGCCAGGGTGTTGCTGAGGATTTTGGGGTTGCTAAAGGGTTGCCACGGTGTTTTAAGTTGCTTGGAGGCTACTAATGAGTTTTCGGTGACTGCCAGAATTTATATGGAATTTCTTTTAGTTATGCAGATACTAGAATGTACTGAATGTCTTGTCAAATGTGTAGCAACCACCGGCAACAAATCACAACAGCCTAGGGTTGAGGTTGCGAGGTCTGAAGCACTCTGTTGTTCTTAAATATTCAGCTAACGTTTATTGCGTTACGTGACTGAGTTCATGGGAACAGGGATGCTGAGTGTGTTGAAGTGAACTGCACATTCATCAGACATGGTGAAATCCTGTTGACTCACTGTATTTTTCAGTGATGTGATTATGATGAGTCACGGTGACTCCCATGAAGCAGCAGAGATCGATCACATGATCACAGCTGAAGTGCTGTTGTTTGAGGGAAAGCTGATAAGGAATGTGTGTCTGTGTCAGTCAATTATCTGCTGTGCCACAAACATTCATCTGACCTTTAAACCAGGGACCCTTCAGACCCTGCTGGGGAGAAAAATCACAAACCAGATCTCTGTAACATCTTAAATGTTCCTCTTGTGCAACTAGAGACTTTTGCTGAACATTCCCACTTGTCAGATGTTTCTGCTGACAAAGGCTGTCATCTGATTATTTTCACACAGAGATTTCTAACAATGTGTGATCAGATTTGCCAAGCAGTCAACAGTCAGAGATCTCAATATGACCTCAAACTGCTCTTTTACAGCTCTAAGACACACTGCTGCTGCACATGTATCATATATAATAACCCGTAGCAGATCTATACAGGTGGAGCTGGGGGAGGTAGAGGGTTTCAGAGAAATGCTCGAGTGAATGCTAACCAGCTATTTCAATATAAAACAACAAGCTCATTGGCTGCCTATGCAACATGAACCAATCAGCTAATGCCAAGTAGTTTAACACTGTGAATATCATCAGTTATGTTAAGAACCCATCAGCCTGCACCATATAAAGTTTCAGACAGAACTTGGCCCTCATTTTACCGCTGCAACTTGAAGTGTTCCCATCAAAATTTTAACCTTGTGGTGGGAACATGTTTTTGGGGGTTCCCTTGAAGAAACAAACTTATAAATCATACAGAATGGAGTTTTTAAAGGCGAAAAAACATGGTTTGTGTGAGGGGTAAGGTTTCTACATCTGTGTAAACACACACACACACACACACACAGAGAGAGAGCTTTATTCTGACATTTGTCCTGCTGAGTTTTGCTCATTTACTCCATTCATGGTTTATCTTTCTCTCCAACACTCATCTTATCACACAGCTCCTGATAATGAAGTTTTCTCAGTTCCTTTGTAAAGTTTGATCAGGTCCCAGGCTGAATATCTCTGGATCACTGTAGATTATCACACACGGACCCAGACGGCAGGTGAAGACGCTGATAAAATGACTAATTTAATAGAGATTTAATCACGTTCAACTCTCAGTAAACAGTGTTTGCTTCCATAACTTTAACATCCACAATGTCAGCCAAAATACCACATTTACTACAGTTAGTGCTTTTCCTGTGAAAATACAATCAATTTTCATGGCAAAATATTCTGCAGTACAATAGTTTTCAACATTGCTTTTCTATTTCTATTGCTTTTTATTTCAAATAAAAATCATCAGAATGATTTAAATTATTGTAATTTGTTTCATTTACATTTGTTTAATATTGTTTCTAATGAATGTACAGGTAAATGTAATGCATTTCTGAAGGATCATGTGACACTGAAGACTGGAGCAATGATGCTGAAAATTAATCTTTGCAGATACAGATACAGATACAAATACAGTAAAAAAAAAAAGAAGAGAGAAGTCTTGTACAATATATTCACATAGAAAACATTCATTTTAAATTATAATAATATTTCACTGTTTTAATATTGTAGATTAAATAAATGCAGCCTTGGTGAGCAAAAGAGAATTCTTTCAAAAACAACTAATAAAAAACAAATAAAAAAAATAAAGAATTATATATATATATATATATATATATATATATAAACACACACACACACACACACAAAATTATGGTCTATAAAAAGGGCAAGACTCAAAGGTTATTTCTTTAATGTTTTGGAGTTTATTTCTGAATCAGTGATTATTTTACATGTACAAAACATTTGAATAAGTACGAAAAGAAATCAGTTTAGGTGCTTTAGTAGCACAGAAGAGTCCTTTCTACTCACTTTGCTCACAGCACGCAGAGGAAGCGACTGATACAAAAGCACTCGTCTCTTTCAAAAACATCTGCTTCAGATGAGCTGGATATTTATCTAACGTTCCAGCAGAGACCTGAATGTTTCACCAGAAATGCACATTTTTGTATCTGATGGAGGTCGTGTTTGTGTACGGGCCCATGGTTTATCTGGAGTATGCGTAAATATTTAATGGGAGACAGACCGCAGAGAGCTGGAGATTTCTGCACTGATTTATATGTGTGTTTATTATCTGAGCTGAATAACAGTTGCTAGGGATCTGACATCGATAAAGTCCAGATAAAATATCATGTAGGGTCCATCATTTATAAAACATCATCTGGTATGAGCTAATTTTCTCTTTATTTTTTAATACGTCTTTTTCTTTCAGATATACATGACATAACGGTAATAATCTTTGGTTTAATTTGTATAACTATGCATAGATTCTCTCCTTCACTTTGCAGAGTTTTTGATGGATTCCCAGCCGACTTCAGCGTACACTTTGTTCATCTGCCAGTACAGGATGCTCATGAGTTTAGACCACGCACTCTGCACCGAGGCCGGACTGAAGCATTGTGGGAAAGCTTCCACCAGCACCTCCAGAATCACTCCAGCCAGAATCTGCAGTAACAAATTAATACTTTTATTCAGCAAGGACACATTCAGTTGATCAAAAGTGACAGTTAAGACATTTATAATGTTACAAAGATTTCTATTACAAAGAAATGCTGTTATTTTCTGCTTCTTAGGATCCTGAAAAATAAAATGTATCACAGTTTTAACAAAATATGAAGCAGCACAACCGTTTTTAACACTGATAATAATCAGAAATGTTTCTTGAGCAGGAAATCTGTATATTAGAATGATTTCTAAAGGATCATGTGACACTGAAGACTATAGTAATGATTCTGAAAATTCAGCTTTGATATCAGAAATAAATTATATTTTACAATAGACTGATGTAGAATACAGTTATTTTCACAAGTTTACTGTTTTTACTGTATTTTGATCAATTAAATGCAGCCTTGGTGAGCAGAGACTTCTTTCAGAAACATCCTTTCTAAGTTTGTATCATGCTGTTTTCTCCTCATACTCACTTTAAAGTAAACCGGATCCACTTTGTGTCTGAGCGCGTGTGATTTGCCCATCTGCTGGAAGACTGTGTTGAGTTTGTCTCCGTCACGCAGGTTTTCCACCAGCGTGTTGAGGGCGGTCATGACCCGCAGCGCGTGTTTCTTCAGCTGGATGCTTTGCTTCATCTCCTCGGGATCCTGCATGTCACGAAACTGATCGAAGTACTGCTTCGCCGACGGGAAGTTTGAGAAAAACCTGGAGGAACACGCATTTAGTTACTTTCAAAACAAAAATTCATTAACACACTTAACTCCCTCAGAAGTCTTAAAAGAAACAGAAATTTGCTCCTCCTCACTGTGCATTCACACCGGACGAGACTTGCGCGAATAAATCGCGCTATTCGCGCAAAGTTGGACGCTTGAACATTTAGAGTTTCCTCGCTTTATTCCAGTCTCTGTAGTGGTTAAACATGAGGTAAAATTAGTTTTGGGTATATCTAATAGGCAAGCTTTGGTTTAATGAATCTAGTATTTATTTCCTTTTTATTCCTGTTTCTATTAAAGTACGAAGATGTATTGCACAGCTCCTCCACATACAGCGGCAATGATTTTGTCCTCCATAGTTTCGGAATTCTGCCTCCGCTTGCTAGTAATCATGTCACTACTAGACCAAGCTCCTGATTGGTTAACACTGCACAAATTTTCGGCAAAGTTCAGATTTTTCAACTTGAGCGATTAGCGCGAAACGTGATCTGAGGTGAGTTTGGGGCTCTTGAGATGTTTGGACATGCTCTGATATTTGTTTTTTTTCAGCTTCTTATAACATCCTATTGACCAACATGTATTTTTCTTGTAATCAGCACAAACTGTGCTACAATAATATGTGACCAAAATGAATGTATACGTTTGCATTTTTTAGGAAAAAAATATTATGTGTGGTT
>JAUCMR010000071.1:1037556-1057112 GCA_032357425.1 Enteromius argenteus
TCATTAGGATATTAAGTAAAGATGATGTTCCTTGAAGATATATGATGTACGTACGTTGAATATGGGCATGGTCTGTAGCAGGCCGTCCATGCGTTTGAACACAGAGCTGCTCTCCGCTCGCAGAGACGCCTGTTTGGACAGCACCTGACGGGCTTCATCCATACGGCCCTGCAGGACTAAACTGATCACCTGCACACACACACACACACGTAAGGACACAGGTGATGACGTTCAGATGTCTGGAGGTCAGCGGTCATGTGTTTCGTACCACGTCCCAGTAGGACTGATGCAGGGCGGGGCTGTCGCTCTGTAACACCTCTCTCGCTCTCGTGTCCACGTCTGACTTGTGCAGACGCACCCAGTCCAGCAGGTGGAGCAACAGAGACCCGGCTGCAATAAAACACCACCATCGAGTCAGAGAAACCAGGATAAAACAGCCTCCTCCAATCTGGATTTCTGAAGGTTTGAGACATCTCTACCTGGAGCTGCGTCGATGAAGAGAACCTCACACAAGTTCCATATGAGCTCGATCGCCAGGAGAATAGAGACCTACAGAGACCAGACAAAGCTTGAACTTCAGTAATGTGACGCATTTCTCAGTGAAACTAAATATACAGCTGAAAATCATGAGGACTTGACTTCATTCATCAGGGTTTGATAACATTATTATATTATTTTCTCTGCTCACATGACCTTCATTCTTTTAGAAAAATCATTTTAGAATCAGAGCAATAAAAAAAAAATTGCTAAAACATTTAAAAAACTATTGCTTTTATAACTTTTTTACGAATTATATATATTTTTAGAATGCATGAATATAATGTTTTTATTGCTGCAATTATTAATTTATCTTTAGATTTTTAGAATGCATGCATATTGTTTTAATTTTGTAATATATTTACCTTTCTAAAATTAATCGCATAAAAATTCAGAATGCATGCATATTACTATTATAATCTTATAATAGTCGATTAACAAACCTTTTATAAAATAAAGCATGTAAAATAATATTCAGAATGCATGAAAATTATGTTTTATTGTTGTGATCTAATGATTTATTATAAAACAAAGCATCATAAATAATTAATGAGTTTTGTTTTTATTTCTAAATAGAAGAATTTTTAAAAAGATGTTTTTTTAAATATTTCTATTTAAAATGTTTTTTATTTTGTAATTAAGTTTTAGTCATTTGAGTATGCCAACTTAAACTTTTATTTCTATTAATTCTATTGAATGCCAAGGCAAAATTTCTCACTTTCATTTAGTTTAGGTTGTCATTTAATATATATTTCATTTGATATTGTTTTAGTTACACTGATTAGAATTGTGCTCTGGTCATACTGTATATTAGTCCGTTTTGATTTGATGCCGATCTTATGTAATGTACAGTACCTGATCTCCATACTGTGACGCTAAAGAGCCATCTCGTGTTGAAACTGAAAAGAGAAGGAAAACACGATCAGCTGATCAAGATCATCCTCTTCCTCGTGTGTGGTGTGTGTCGTGCGAGTGTTCACCTGCATTCTGCTGCAGCTCCTCCATACACGCTCTGATCACAGACCTGTAGTTCTTACTGATGCTCACAAACCTGCAGAAGAAACCACAGATCAGATCAGATCAGATCAAGCCTGTCTGCTTTCATGCTCTTCCACACTATCAGACCCTCACTGTGACTTCTTGTTTTTGCTGGGCACGTCCTCTTTGATTTTCTGCAGCCCCACGAAGATGAGATGAGACTCGTTGAAGAGCTTGCGCAGGATGGGAGAGCAGATGTCTTCATCTTTCCTCACGATGTGAACGAACGGAGAGCCCGCAGACCTCGGACCTGAGCAGGAATACAGAGCACTGATGAGGATTTGACAGCCTTCACTTCCTCGTCCACACATTAACAGAGTCTTTCCAGGGTGGATGTGAATACCTTGCAGTTTGTAGTTTGTCTCATACACTAACAGATCTCCAGGACCCCATTCGAAACCCAGGTGCCTCTGATGAAACCCAGCGCCGGGAATGAGCTGCAAAACACACATTATTCATTATATATATTTACATTTAGTCATTTAGCAGGCATTTTTTACTTACAAATGAATACCACGGAAGCAATCAAAATCAACAACTGATATGTAAGTGCTATAACAAGTGTACAATAATAAATACAACACAATAATAGAAGTATACAAGCATAAATACATACATTTTATGCATTTCATTTTTAACACGCACACTGTTATATACTTGTATTACTTTGGTATATAAATATAATAATTTAGTGCAACGGTATATTTCACAATATCATGATACTAGCTTCATATACCATAGTAGCACCTCAGAGCTGTTTTATAAACGTCCCACATGTGTCTTCTTCACATATAAACACTCGTAGCGTACATTAATATTAATATTCATATGCACTGAGCACAAATCAGCAGTTACCGTGGTACTGGGCTCTACATCCACCTCCTCCATGACACCGAGATATTAAATCCTCCCGAATAACAGCGAAAGTATAATTTTATACAGCTATATGATCTAAACTACATTCAATACGCTCAGCGCTCAGAATCGAGCGCCATGAGTCTGAAGGACCCCCGATGCCTGGGCGGTTAGTACGCCGTACTGAACGCCTGAGCAAAATACCAATAGACGCTTAATTAAGCAGCGCAATGAACTAGTATATAAATAATGCGCTCGTAATATTGTTATTATTACGAAAGTGCCAGTGGTTGCAGAATTATTACCAGTGTTTAATGACGAAACATGCCATTCACAAACGTTTTCGTGTTTCTATTAAGCATCGAATAAAGGTGCGAATAAATCATTTAAATTATTTATTTAAATTTTAAGTTATTCTCTGGACCCCTGCTGGCCCGTGAAAGTATTGCAGTGGTCCGAGGTTAATTCTGGCTGTTTGAATCATGCAAGACGCAAAAAAATGTTAGGTTTAAATATGATCTGTTCTGTTTTTAGGGTGTTTGTAAAAAACAACAACAACACTGTTCCAGTAATGGACAATATAAATAACACTGTTTTAATTTAAAATATTATATTTTTAATTGTATTGCAAATAATAGAATATCTTGTGTTTTTAGCACTTTATTTAAATAAATATAAATATATTTTTTTTTAAATACTAAGCTGTTTTAATATAGTGTCTAGCTAGTTATATAGTCTGTCGTTTCAGTGGGGTAAAATGTTTCTGGTAAGAGGCTGAGTATGATCTCCGTGTAAAATGTGTCACTTATTAGATGTAGTTTCCTCACACTCGTTTTTGAATTATTACTGAATAATGTCTGAGGTAGGTCCAGCTCGATCTGAGAAACACATAAAGAACAAAATGGCGTCCCTTCCCCTTCAGTCCAGTGTGAGAAGAGCTGGATCATCCCTCAGAATCAACACAATTAACACTCAATCTACACCGTTCTCACATATGTCTGATTATACATCATATTCACTATTAAACCATCATCATTTCGTCTTATTTCCGCTCATATTTGGTCCAACGTTTTTTTTTTCAAGAAAAGACGTTGTGCACGAATGCGCGTGCATGTTTTTTCTCCCGGCTGCCCGGTCCCGCGCATGACATCACGTGACCCGGCTCTGGCCAATCGCGACGGAGCGCGGTCAACGGACGCGCCGCTCGGGACCGCGCACGCCGCGCCTGTTTTTAATCGGGGGCGCGGACGTGCGCGTCCCCGCGGAGTCTTTGTGTGGCGGCGTAGAGAAGCGCAAATACAATAACCATGGCCGACGAGAAACCCAAGGTGAGTGGCGTTTAGAAACGGAGGGATTGTTTATTACTGGTTAGCGTCCGAGGGCTCAGGAAAACACGCAAGTGCGCGGATGGGGTGATTTTTAATGTGAAATATCGCGCGTAGTGGATAAATACTGTAACTGCCGCTACAGAAACACCGGAAGAAGACGTGTGAACGCGCGTGAAGAGCTCACACCGCGCGCGACACACGCAGCCGCGTTCAAATTAAAACATTAAGGAGAAAATGCGGCCAGACGGTTTATTCCGTCAGGATTAGTGCCGATAGAAACGTCTGACGCGCGAGAGCTCTGAGTATTTGTTGACGGAAACTAGTTCTCTGTTGGTTTCGAGTTGATGATGCTCCCGATTGGATCCATTCATCACGTGAAGCACTGCATCTTATGCACCATAATAGCCACAAAGCCACAAAGATGGACATGCACGTGCTTGTTTATTGTTGTAGTGAACTTTCATGGTGCTGCTGTTTTATTTGGAGAGACTTGCACAATGACCAATTACTGAAAACTATTTATTTTTAGATTATGTATTCGTTCCTTTGGTCATCTTGGTCAGGTTTGTGATGGTGGTCATTATTATTTTCCCTTTGGCCCACATCATATTGAGTGCCTCAGATATAAATTAGTGTCTGTGCTGACTATGAGAGTCACATGTTAGCCTCTGGCCTGTTCATGTTATTATCATGTGATTATAACATGAATACACTTTCTATTTTAGTCATCAAACTACAAACAGCACTCCTCCTGATGAATGATAGATGACTGAGCCATTATTTAGCGTATTACAAGATTTTATGTGGATATTGTGTAGTGGTTGACCAATATGTCCATCAATAATTTAATTTAACGATTGCAAGTGAAATGTGTTCATGAAATATGCAAGGAAGAGTGATGTAATATCTCATAAACTTTTATGTTTTTGGACATTGTGTTTTTAATTTCTCAGGAGGGGGTAAAGACAGAGAACAATGACCACATCAATCTGAAGGTGGCAGGACAGGACGGGTCAGTGGTCCAGTTTAAAATCAAGAGACACACACCCCTCAGCAAGCTTATGAAGGCCTACTGTGAGAGACAGGTGAGGTCACACACACATGTTAAATGAAGTCACACACTCTCCTCTGTATGAGCTACAAAACCGATAACTCACCGATAATTTTTGGTTCATTCTAAGCAGAAATAGCACTTTTAAGTAATTAAACTGCATTTATTATTATACAAAAATTAGCTTGTTAAATACATTTGTGTACAAAATGCACAAAGCATGCATACAAATACAACACAAAGAAAGAGAAAAGAAATAAGCAAATCCCAGGACAACCTAGTAAACAACAAACAAACAAAAACGGCAACACCAGTCTACATCATACGCTGTACATACATAAAAAAAGTCAGTTTATATACGATATATATATATATATATATATATATATATGTGTAGACAATAATTAAAATGTCATTTAAAAAAAAAAAAAAGTCCAAACAGATTAATTTAGCTAAATGTTTCCACATTTCATTAAAAAATTACTAGTTTTTTTTTATGGTGTTGCACCTGCATTTGCCAATATTTGTATGTGATTTTCCTTGATTTCTCCAGTTTTGTAGAATATTTAATTCCAATATCGCAAAACAATTAAGGATATGTATTAAGCTTGTATTAAGGATATTCTCAGTAATGAAATATCACCTTCTTTAGCATGCACTTAGTACCTTAAGCATGAACATGTAGCAGTTTTTAATGTTCAGATGTTCCTTTGCCTCCTTTCCAGGGTTTTTGTGGGTCCTAGAGAGTGTCATTTCACAAATGGAGACGTTAAAAACATATTAAATCAGAGCGTTTATATGCTCTAATAAATTTATGAAACTGTGTGGCATTAAAATCAGAACAGCTTGTTTTCCAATAAAAATATCTAAACATCCATAATCCAGATGCATTACCGTGAGAAGCAAAATGAGGATGTTTGAAGTGAAATTTAAGTGATTAAGTAAAAACTGAATACAATTAAGCAAGTTCATGTTCAACACAAGAGCAAATGTCTGTCAGCGGGGAATCAAAACTTGTTTTACCTTTGAATTAAGTTAATTTTTCCAAGTCTGTTGGCAGATCTTTGCCCTTTTTAATCATAAGCTCACATCATTTTGGTCAGTTTCACAGTGAAGAAGACGACAGTGGTTAATAATGTTCTTTAAAATAAGTCAAAGCATTGCAAATAAATTATTTATTAAGAAATGGATGCAACCTTAACCTAAACATTTGTGTATTTATGTACTTCCTACAAATTATTTTCATTCAACACAGAACACGAGATGAAGAAACATACAGTATCTGAGCCTGGCTCGTCCTCACCTCTCTGTCAGTATAACACAAATGGAAGGACTGAAGCAGGCAGTATAAATCTGAACGTGTCTGATGGGTTGCAGCGGTGCTCAGTCTGTAAGACGGTTACGCTCATCTGCACAAAAGCTCTTCAGTCTGATCAATAAACGTCCCTGTATTTCCTCAACAGTCTTACCGTCTGCTGGCTTTATCACTCCCTCATGTCTGCTTTAACGGTCCTGTGTTTCCGACCCGAGCTTTCTTCCCTGTCAGAGAGGGTTGGAGAGAGAACAGTGACTCTAATGTTCATGTATGACAAAGAAAGAGGCTCAGGATCAGTGTTTCTGCTCAGTTTGACTCATCAGAAGTCTTCAGGCACACAAGCAGGCTTTATTAGGAGCTCCCTGAGTGCTGTAAACACACGAGGTTAAGATGCTCCGCCTGATCTTTAGGTCACTAACATGTTTTCCTGGCAGAGGCGGAGGGTTTAATCTCATTGTGGGGCTGTGAGTTTCACCGGCAGAAGTAGGGCAGCGTTTACCGGCGCGTGGGGAAGGAAGCGTCCCTGCCCTGGGGTTCATGTTCATTCAGTCGTCAGGAAATCCTTCTCAACAGCGGAAAATAAATATGAAGGCTTGAGTTTCAGCTGATCAGCCGTCGTTGTCTCACACACTGAGTTCCCCTTCAGGGGTGGGACGGCCGCTAAAATGTCGGAGGCTGTGGATGAACGTGCTTCAGATGAGCGTTTTAAAATGAGCGCTTTAACTAAAATAACTAACAAATAACTAAATATAACAAATGAGCTAAAATTCAGATTCAAATATTCAGTTTCCAGCAGGGTTCATTAACTAAAATTATTAATTCAGATAAAGCTAAAATGAAATATAAATATTAGATGAAACACTTAAATTCAGTTAGTTGTCCAGGCAACATTTCTAAAGTTCAAGCACAACATTTACGATCTGTAAATAAATAAATGAAATGAATTAAAAATTTAAATATTAGTAATAAATAAATGAATAAAAATGTCAGAAGCACATCAGATTACTAAAGGCTTTCACTGAAATGAAAATGAAAACTGAAAGTGTAAAGTGAAATGACGGTGGCGCTCCTGAATGAGGTGAGAGGCACCGGACTGACGGATGCTTGTGTTTTCAGGGACTCACGATGAGGCAGATTCGATTCCGGTTCGACGGACAGCCCATTAACGAAACAGACACGCCCGCACAGGTATGACATCACAGCCTTTCATTCTTTGTCCACTTCAGCTTCTAGCAGTGACATCACTCAGCACAGGTGTGGTGCGAGCAGGTGTTTTTAGACACACGCCATACAAATTAACCGTTTACGGTAAAGTCAAAGATGAAGTTCATAGAAACCTGTTTGTGAATATTGAGCTCATTAAAATAATGCCGAATGGCATTGTTTAAAAACAATAAAAAATGAAGCCTAATTGCGTTTTCATGATAATTACGTAGGTTCCTTCCCAACTTTCAATTACTGCAATGACAAAACATTTGTATTTTGTACGTGTGTGTGTGTATATATAGATATATCACGTTTAATCTATAAATATATGAATATCGTTAAATATATTAGTGCTGTCAAATGATTAATCGTGATTATTGCATTCAAAATAAAGGTTTTTGTTGACATAATATATGTGTGTGCTGTGTATATTTATTATATATATATATATATACTCATACAGTATATATTTAGAAAATATTTGCATTTAAATGTATATATTTATTTAATTTGTATACAAATATATTTAATATACAAATATAATGTTTTTCGTAAATATATACATGCATATGTGTGTATTTTTATATATATATATAAATAAAACAAACACATATTATGTCAACAAAAACTTGTTTTGGATGCAATAATCACGATTAATCATTTAACAGCACTTATACATTTACATAATTCTATATGAATTTCTATATGAATACATACTATACATACATACCTAATTTATGAGCATTTAACTTTTCATTTATGGTCGTTTGAAAAAATGTTAACATTTATTACATTCTAAAATAATAAAAGTATAAGAATCAGAATCCAGTTTGTATTATCATTGAAAAATAAGAAAAAATGAACCATATCATAGGCCACTTTTTATTGCCCTTTCGAACGCTGGTGGAGAAAGTCCCGCTCTTATTTTAAGTTAAATGCTTTTCATGTTGACTCTAAAGCGTTTTGTTGTTCGGTTTAGAAAGAGCAGGCGTCATGTGTGCTCTCCGATGAACATTTAGGCAAGAAAACAAGTTTTTTCCAAACATAATAGGCCTCATCTCACCCACTGAGTAAATCTGGCTCGACAGCATCGTTGCGCAGCTGCATCATGGGATAGGAGTGAGCTGTAATTACAGCAGATAGGTGTCAGTTTCACAGTCAAAGGGAAGTCTTGGGAATCCTGAAAGCGCTGTCCTCTGCTGACCTCACGTCGCTTGTGTTTATTAATAATAGTGAATAATAAATGATCTCATGTTGTTCTTCCGCAGTTGGAAATGGAGGATGAAGACACAATTGACGTTTTCCAGCAACAGACAGGAGGACACATCTGAATCGGACGACTCTAGCGACCCCGGCCCGTCTCTCTCTCTCTCTTTCTCTGATCCTGGTTCTCACAGACCTCTCTCCTCATGGTTATCTGTAACTGCTGTTGTATAGTGTTTTCAGTTCATCATGTTTTTCTTTCGTTTTGTACATAAAGGGTTTCTGCTACAGTAATTATTACATTGGGATTGTTAATTGCAAGAAAAAATCGGACATGTTAAGCCCGAGTCTTTGAACGAGCGATCGCTAGACCATCATCTCTGTACAGACCAACTAATACATGTTTCCCTTTAATAATAATCAGTGAGGATAAGAGTTCAGGGTTTGGTTCTGCTTCGGATACGAGCACACAGGCTTTTTTCCAAATTTTGGTTTCAAGAAGTAATAAAGAAGTGTTCTGCTCCTGTTATACTTTCAGCAGACAAACCTGCGGTTCAGATTCAGTTTCTGTTTTCCATTCAGACAAATTGGTTTTACAACTATTTTGTTTTTTATTGTAGTGGTCATGTATAGTGCGTAACTTGTGTTAAACATGTTTTGACTCGAGTACGAGCGAGGGAATTCATGTTTCAGACAAGTCAAGCATCTGTCTGTATTGTCTAATCTCTTGTTAAAATAAAATATTCTCTTTTTATCAACCTGTCAATGTGTTTTAGTCATTGCGCTCAATTTTCAAATCTGAAAGTACAGCAAATATATAGCAATAGTCAACAATACATCGAATGGGTCATTTTTGTCTTTTATGCCAAAAAATCATTAGGATTAACATATTTTGTAAATGTCAAAGGTTAATTTTTGATTAGTAATATGCATTAGTAAGCACTTCATGTGAACAACATATTTATCAGTGATTTTCTCAATGTTTTTATTTATTTATTTTTTGTTACCTGATTTGAGATTTTCAAATAGTTGTATTTGGGCCAAGTATACTATCCTGCCAAGCCATACATTATGGAAAGCTTATTTATTCAGATTTGAGGTCTCAAAATAATAATAATAAAGACCCTCCTGACTGGTTTTGTGGTCCATAGTCTTGTATGTTGTTTTATTATAATTACTTATAATTTGCATAATTTTAGCAATTATTCATGAATTAAGTTAAATATTATTAGATATAATTGTACATAATTAGAATCCATGGTAGTATGACTAAAAAATATGATTCAAATATTTTTTTCGCTACTAAACTGACGATAAAATGGCTTAATGTAGGTGTTTTGGTTTATTAACTCTAACAACTTTAGGAAATGTAAAAATGCTACAATGAGAAATCAAGCACTATATTCGCATAAACACGTTTTAGTCAATATCCTATGGATGATTTTGCAGCAAACCACATCACACAAACCAACGACGGCTATTGTCTGAATGACGGCCGGTCCTCCAATCAAACGGCAGGATCCGCGGTCCTCCGCCCAATCAGGTGGCGCGTCGCTGCGGTGGGCGGGGCTTCGTGGGCTGGTCTAAAGGGCCGCTCCGCTGCGCTCGGATTTCAGCTGGTCCGGGCGGAGTCCATGCGGGATAAAGGACTTTAGGCGAATTCAGTCCAGCTGAAGGCTTTCTAACGCGGTTTAGCGAGCACATTACCCGCTCAACATGACTACGACGACCACCTTCCAAGGCATGGAGCCTGGTGCCAAAAACAGCTCCAGGTAAACGCATTTAAAAGGGTTTGTCGCGATCAGAAGCGAGACAAAAGAAGAGCTGGAGGTGATGATGATGAGGATGATGATGATGGTGGCCTGATGGATGGATTCCTCTCCAATGCATGAATGCAAAAGAGTCTTATCAGCCCGAATGTGAGGATTTAATGGATTGGGATTGTTTTCACGTTTTCATTTGGTTTGAATTAACCCAGACTGTCTGCCACCACCATCATCCTCCTCTTCCTCCTGGCTAGGAAGACCCATCCACCCTTATTCTGATCAGAGATTGACTCCAGGCTCGTTGTATGCATGTGGTTTGACGTGATGTCTGGTGTTTTGATGTGGATGGTGCCCAAACTTCACCCAGGATAAGGAGGCTGGCAGGCTGCCACTGCCATCTCAAACTGGCTGATTTGCTTTAAAGTTGCATTGTGCATTGCGTTGCTTGCATGAATAGATGCTTTTCTCAGCTACTTGTAGTTTTTTTATCAGTTTTAATCCCAGTCATCTGACCGTTCAGTCTAACCTCGAGCTCTGGCCCAAAAATACACGCTCCATTGTCCTTAAAAGGTTTCTGATACTAGGGTCGGAACAGATGCATTGAATTTGGTCCAGCCAGCCAGTGGAAGGTTTGCACGTCTGGCCAAAGGACTGCGTGAGCCAAACTAACCCATTTTTTTTTTTAGGTTTGTGTGTCCAGATATGATATCATCTGTAGCTTTCAAAGGAGGGATGGAGATGCATTCAGGCATTTGCATGTCAAAAATGTTGCAGTGGCTTTTGTTTCCGCCTGATGCACAGAAACCAGGTTGGATCTGGTTGCTTTAAGCGAGGACCGTGGCATTGTCTAGTATGTTAATCCTAACGCAAGACATCCTGCTTTTGGGTCTTGCTGCAACACGTTGCCACCCTCACCACCACTGAAGCTCTTTCCCCTGTCGTTTCCCCCAGTTTTAGCCTTAAATCCTGCATGTCTGGGGTTTCCTTCAGTGGAACGGTCAGAAATGTAGGTCAAGCCGAGAGCAGGAATGTTTATTGGTCACTCGGTCTGATTTAGCTGTGTTTTCGGCATGCATCTTGGGGCTTGAGGAGGGATTTTTTTTAATGCCATGTGTCTCCCGTGTTAGTTGGGTGGGGTCTCGAGCGAACGGCCTTCTTCTCTAATAAAGTCCCCTGATCTGATCCCGAGCTTTAGTCTGGTTAAGGCATTAGCTGTTTAACCAGTCCATCCAGACGGCACTGGTTGGTTTTATAATCGCCGCACCGTCGATTGCTTTGACAAAAGGAGCAGAAAGTTGCGTCGGGATGGAGGCGACCCTGACAGCTGCCGGCGGGTGTCAGCTGGTCTGGTTCTGCCGAGGGTGGGAGGAGGGGAGGGAGGGGTGTTGAGATGAGCACTGCTCTTTTCAAAAGCATTGATTAGGGCTTCCCTCGACCGCATCAATCACAGGTCTGCTGCTTTTCATCCGGGGTTGGTCCACACCCGCCCTCGTGGCTTTTTAATGAATCAACATATGTGCTGAATGAGAACCATCCAACACTGGAATCTGCACTTGGTGTGAGCAGATGAGCTCTGCTCTGGTCAGCTGTGTGTATGTTTCAGTTTAGGATTTGGTTGATACGACCCAAGTCATTCACTGTATGTGTCACTTTATATCACCGAAACAAATTTACATCACAGCATATGTGATCTTCATGTGAATGTGTCTTCATGTGGCTCAAACAGTAGGGCAATGTAAAGGTCATGGGTTCGATTTCCAGTGTGTGCATGAACTGATGAAGCCACTTTGGATTAAAGTATCTGCCAAATGCAGAAATATGTGTTTTGCATATTTAATGCAAAGCACTTTATTTATTAGAAAGGCCATTTTGTAAAACTAGTATGATTTTTGTAAGATTTCATTAACTAAAAAGTGATAGACCTTATATAATTGCTATTTATTTTTATGTTAAGAAACATAAAATTATTGTGTGTAATTGTCTTTTTATTATGATTTTGATTTTATTATTCTGAGCTTATGAAAATAGACTTCTTATATGTTGTTAAATAAAGGAAACGCACTCTCCGAAGAAAAAAAATTCTATAGGACTGCACCAACAGCAGGATTGTCTGTCAAGTCATAAATGGCTAAACATGTGACTTGTTTATGACATGCGCTGCTTTTTTCATGTTGCTTCCTTGTTCTGTAAACAATGTAAAACGGTCATTTCTACTGCTATCGTGGATTGCAATCTCTTCAGGACATATCTCTAGCAGTGCATGGTGCATGCATCATAAAGTGCTGCTATGTGTCCTTCATGCAGCATGTGCGGTTTATTTTTCTACTGTGTGTAACTGATTTATTGGGGATCGTGTCTCGTAGGGTGTTGTGTCCTCCTGGCGGAGCCTCTAACATTTCCTTCGGTGCAGATGAAGAGAAGCCTGCGCGCAAAAACAAGATGGCCTCCAGTATCTTTGCTGAACCTGACGACCCTCATGCTCATCGAAGGAACAACCCACCAGGTACAACACATCTGGTTTCAATTCTGCTTCTGGTCAGATCTACCCACATGACAATATACTATCAAAAACGTATAGCAAGTACTAATTATATTGTATTTATTATAATATTTACAACTTTAATGAATGCTACAGCATACTGTTGTATTAACTATAGTGAACTGATAAACTGTAATAAATAATGTAAATCAGTTTTTTTGAATCCCTATTGACTGGAAAATATGTACAATCTGACTGTGACTTAAGACTAAGTGATTTATTTATTCATTTTTACATATTTGTTTTGTCCGATATACAACATTTCAAACAGTATGCAGCGATTTTAGTTAGTTTATAAACTTGCTTTGTAAGATTTTCCAGGGTTAACATGCAGTTATCTGTCCTTTTCAACACACACTTGACCACAAGTGTGTCAGCATACCTTTGGCATGATGTCATTTCCTGGGCAAATATCCTGACAGTCCAGTGATTCAGGAAGTGACTCATGATGTTGGGAATGACAGAGAGTGACATCATGATGAAGCATCCGGTCCAGAAAGTCTGTTTTACAGAGAAGTGTTGACTAAAAAATACACCTGAACTTTATTAAATAATTTAAAGCTATTTTCCCAATGCCAGCACTGTGTTTGTAAGCTTGAAGCAGCACGTTAGTTTAGCAACATGTCAAACACATCTCCCATGTGCTTCTCACGCTGCTCCAAATCCGTCATTAATGTAGGATGTTCCCTCAGAAGGGAGCTGCCTATGTATGTAGACAGCGAGGCACCTCTGTGTTTAGATGTCTAGAGTTTGACAGCATCTTCGTTTGCTGGAAGAGAAACACACTGTGTTTTGAATGCAGCCAGCCGTCGTGCGCTTAGCCCTGCGCAAGCTCCTACACGGATAACGCTGGTACGGGGATAATCTGAGCTTTGATTCAGCGCTAATGCTTCACTCGGGCAGGTGTCCTTCGTATATCTGGTTATTCTCTCTCTAAAGGCGTTTTCCTGGCTCTCGTCTGAGTGTTTGCGGCGTCTGGTTATTTTACAGCCGTAACTCAGAAAACAAAGCTTGGAAATTCAGTAGCAAGCAGTGTAGATACGCATTAGAGTCCCAAAAGATAAATGTCTTTCAAACATTGTAAAAAATGACTTGTGAAGAAATGTGAAAAGGGTACAGTAAGAACCTGTTAAATGGTTAATTACAGGGAAAAACCATAAACTGACATTCCCAGAATTCCCTGCAAATGCCCTTTTTTTTTTTTTATTTATTATAAATTCTATTATATAAAATAACTGTTTCGTCTTAGTTTTTTCTTATCAGTTCTGTTTATTTTGGTTGTAAGTTACATGTAATGTTGTTAAATTAATGGTTATTGCATATTTCAGTTTCTCACCATGATGGTGTTTAGTGACACTGAGCACCTTCTATATGTGTTCATTTTTTTAAAAGCTGCTTGTGATGGGCTTTGCTTCATCACGTGATTTTGTCATCACCACCTGCATTTGGTGCTTATCATTTTTAAAGGTACAAAACAGATCTCAGTACTTTAATAGCTTGGTGTATTAACATTATATCAGTTAATGAAATTACGGTATTTAACTGTAAGCGTAATTTAAAACCGTAAAACCTAAAATGTTGTTACCGTATTTTTTACGGACAATTTCCGGCAACCACAGCTGCTGGTTTTTTTATTTATTTATTTATTTTTTTCTATCTTAAATTTTACAGAATATCTTTTACAGTGAAGATTTGATGCCGTGAACTTCACATCTTCAGGTCTTGGAGACCGTAAATGACTGATATATTTGCCTTCTGACTTTAGGGAAAACTTGCCATTTTCATGTATGTACAGTATACGTGAGTGTAGGATCTGTTGATTTATAGTGTCGGTCTGATTGAACAAGCTGCTGTCACGTCTGACAGGAAGTTCATCGTGTCGGCCAGAGGTGCCTGACAGGATGTCGTTGTGATTGTCTATTGTTTTTGAAGGGGTTTTAGTTTTTTATTTGTTTTTGTGTCAGCTAATGGAGCGTAACAGTAGGTTATGGAAGTTAAAATCCCATTACATTTTTCTCCACTGAAGCAAGACATCAAGGGTGAATAGTGTACAAATGTAACGAATGGATATCATCTTACTGTCCCCAGTTGATCAATTACAATCCGTTTAAGAGAATTGTTTTGTGTTACGGAAATGTTGTTTAAATAAGCAAATGAGGCGTTTTCTAATTAAATATGCACTAATTTGCAAACCTGAAATCTGAAGTCTGATTCGCTGACGTGGTAAGGTTTTTACAGAAGGGATTTTTGAGATCTCTTTATCCTTACGTAAATCAGAAAATACTGTCAACAGTCAAAAAAAAAAAAGAAGCATATTTTAGGAATGAAATGCAATATTTATCAGTTTGATATAGTATATGAACTAACCCCTCTATGAAAACATTCAGTGTATAAATGGTAATAAAGCTGTAAAATCTGGTGTATATGAGTGCTGCTGAATTGGATACACGAATAAATATGTAAAATATGTAATTGAAATATACAGCTGGAAATAAAGTTCAATAATAAAACCAGGTGAATGATCTATATCAACAACCCCCTCAGTAATAACCTTAAGAATATAGGTAGGAATAAATCTGTAAAATGTAAATACCACTGAAGTGGAGAAATGAACTTTAATGTACAGATAAAAATTGTAAAGTGTAAAAAGAAAAAAAAAGTAATTTAAAAAATACATGGCCATACCATGTGAGAAGATGAAATGAGAACTATTTGCTGCTAATTGAGAACTAATTGTCCATGTGTCTTTATAAAAGTTGTTTTTCCAGTGTAAGCTAAAACTAGATCAATCCAAAACCAGTGTTTATTGGCAGGCATTTTGAAGATCAGTCAATAGTCTGTTCATTAAATCAATTCATTAAATAAGCTTTTAGCCACAAAAGCAGTTTGTTGAACGTATCAAAGCTGCTTCTTCACTGACATCCATTTAAAGAAACCGTGCGATGCAGTATTATGCTGTTTTTTTTTTATAACCTTGAAGGCTTGCCTTAAAGCGGCTTTGTTAATAGCATTCCTGTCAGAAACTCCACTTCCCATAATCCCTGCAGAATCACTGTTGCCATGGCAACAGGAGTCACTCTGCAAAATGGCTCGACAGTGACCGGACGCTCCCATGAAACACTGAGTGATGTCATCGAGTCCATAATTACACACGCATTGGCCATTTCCGAACATTTAGCAAAAATTAAACAATCTTTCTTTAGATTCCTTTTTTGCAAAGTGCGATGTTTGTCTTTTATTTCTTATCTGGTTTGTTTCATGACTCCATAGAGAAAATCACTTCCAGAGCAAAGACTGCTGAAGAAGTGTGTGTGTGTGTGTGTCACTATCAAGCTCATCTGATGTTCATAAACACTCTATTGACTCACAATAGGATGCTGAGGTTTTTTTGGTTTCTTTTGTCCACCAAACCAAAAGCTCTTTGTTTCTTGCGTGTTGAAATGCAAACGGCTGCTGTTGTTCTTCAAGTCGTGTTGAGGACTCTGACCTCAGGGTCACGTCCCTCAAACACTCCTCAAAGCCTCGGTGTGTGTGTGTCGTCTGTGGTAATAAATGCTGTCTGTGATAATAGCAGCTCGTTCAGGTCTCCAGCGGCTTTTTTCCTCCCACATCAAACAAACCTGTTGCAAATGTGTCTTTTGTTTATTTCAGCGTCTGATTTCAGAAAACACAATATCATGTCAGGGTGATTTTATTTCAAACAGGTTGTTTCATGACTCAGACATCAAGCGGTGACCCAACATTGACCCTGAATTGTTGATTTTACAAAATGACCTTAAAATCAAAGTCATATGCTTTTAACAATATGGAAAATATTTATGACATAATGATTGAATTGTAAATGCAAACAGCAGCAGTGATTTACCAGCCAGAGCAGAGGCAGACCGTATGCACAGTCTTTATTTTTTTACTCCTATTTAATAGGTTTCTGTTGTATTTGAGACTGATCTGTATGGGTGCCTGCGGTCTTGTGTTTTTCACCGGCGGTCTGATGTGAGTTGTGTTGTCGTCTCAGGTGGAGAAGCAACCGGTGTCCTGTGCGGTGAATCCTCGGCTCCTCTGAGACGATGCCAGCCCGCCATCGTCTATGATAACGGCACTCCCGCCAACAACACGGTGAGTTTAATGAGTGTCATGTGAATGTAGGTCATTCAGAGACACACCCATTCATGAATGTAATGCTCTTAGTCAACATGGGCCTTCTTTACTTTATGCATGTTCCTGGAGTTACTGTTAACATCTGTATGTTTTATTCTGAAGGAGACAGTACCAGTAAAAAAAAAAAATGCAGATAAAAAAAAAGCAAAAAAAAAAAAGGGTCATGTCATGAAATTTTTTTTAATACGACGGAAAATGTATCAACACAACAGCACTTTTTGAAACTCAGACTCTGTTAAACCATTGCTATTTTTATTTTATTATTTTTTTTTAATTTTTATTTTATATATCTATCAGATTGACCTATTAAATGACTATTTCTATTTCTCTGCAATACTGTGACTGTTGTAACTGTTTCTGACTCACAGTAATGCTGTTAACTGACTGGATATGTGTCTAAAATAACACTGTTAGCTGGGTGGGGTACAAACCAACAGCCGCAGGGTCTGTGGAAACACACACACACACACACAGCTGTTCTCTGGGTCAGTGAAACCACGCAGCTTTTTATGTGGACGGATTCGTTTGTCCTTCGCAGGAGAAATTTCTTACTGAATTTATCTGGTTGTCTTTTGAGATGTTTTTTACAGGCTTTTGTTTCTGGTGTGTGTGTGTGTGTGTGCGTGTTGAGTGTCTCTACTGTAATAGAACACTGTTATTAACATGATCTTGGATCAAAACTAGTAACTTGATCTCACTCTGAAATGTGTTTACTTTTCTGTTGATGCTGTGTGTTCAGAGAGAAATAATACAGTAATACTTCCTGAACAATACAATACTAAATTTTAAGGAGGTTAAAAGCTGTTTTGTGTTGTCTTCTGAACTAAAGCAAATGCAGTCCATCTCTGGTTTATGAATGCATCTGATCTGAAATCTCTTGTCTTGCAGGATCAAAACGAATACGAGCAAGAGATCAACGGTGAGAATGATTTTCAGTGTTTGGTTGTCTCTGTGTTGGTGACGTGTGGCTCTCATTGGTTGAGGAATGCTGTTAATAAACGCTTGCTGAGGGTCTGCATTAGTTCTGGAATGTTCCTCTCTCTGTTAACGTTTCTTCCATGACTCCACATCTGCCGGCTTCGCTCTGCTCTTCTCATTAAGGACGGCTGCAGTAACACTGATTCAGATGACTGTATGTGAGGGAATTCCATTAGAAATCCAACACGGAAACTCTGACTCTAGCATTATACCAGACAAACGTCACACGCTGTGATTTGCATTTATGTTGATTTGATGTGTGTTCTGTTGCGTGTTGACATGACACGGCCATTTTCATTCGATAGTTTTATTTTAATTTTTTTTAACAAATGGTCAGTGAAAGAAGTGCTTAACCTTAAAAAACGTTGATTTAACAAACCCAGCAGTTCAAAGTAAATGTGAACTTGATAGATAGATAGATAGATAGATAGATAGATAGATATATATATATATATATATATATATATATATATATATATTATATTATATTTTAAAAAAAATAAATAAATAAAAATAAAAACATATACATAATGGAGGGGGGATTATATATATTTTTTTACATTTTATTTATTTATTATGGAATAAATATATATTATAAAGCTTTTAAAAAAGCTATTTTTTATATATATAATTTATTTATTTATTTATTTTTTTTTCAGTAGTTGTGGTAGTTATATAACATCATATAAAATATTAATTATAGTATATACTTATGTATGTATAAAATTATAATATAAAGTTAAATAACTTACAATCATTTAGAGATCATGACAATAATAATAATAATTATTATTATTATTATTACTATTAAGCATATATTAAACATTTTAATAATAATAATATAATTAATATAAAACAATTACTTTAACAATAATAAATTATTATAAGTACTATTTACATTTTGGTAATTATTGAATTTTATTTTACAATTTTATTTAGCCTACTTATTTTATATGCTTAAAACGATCTACTTTTGCTGTTAATTGTGACAGTACTGTAATTAAGCACAGAAGTGTTCATCATTCATCAGATGTTCACATAGCGAGTCTGTTTGTTTACCAGTCCCACTCTAGTGTTAGTCAACGCAAATAATGTAAATATTATCTGCTCCTGGGGTCTCCATGTCTGCTGGCTGTGGCTTTTTCCCAGTAAACAGTTTTGCAGCTTTGCATAATATCTGACCTCAGCTCATCTGAGCAAGTGTCTGTAGTCGGTGTTCAAACACTGAGCTACAGCTGTTTTTATGAGATAATGCTGTGTTTAACTAACCTGCTTATCAAGATTATTTTATGGTCAGTTTATGAATATTATATCATCCCCTTATGGCAAGAATTATATATCAGTCTTTACTCGTTGCATTATTAGCACTGGCACAGTATGTCAGATTAAAGCATCTGCATTCATATAGTGATGTAGAATATGTTTGAGCCTGTACAGATGAACATTACTGAGTGTTCATGAGCCGAATGCTTCTCCTGTGAGCGTACGACGAGTCTCAGTGAGTCACACACTTACATCCAACACTTCCAGGAAGACTGATAGTCCCATCACCATAAAATGCAAATATACTGACCTTAAGATC
>JAUCMR010000071.1:1124167-1149197 GCA_032357425.1 Enteromius argenteus
ATTTGTACTTACACACACCATTCTGAGGGTTGTTACATGTGTGTAGTTACAGAAATATTACAGCTGTAGATACTATGCAGCAATGTGTACTTACACTGTGGTTACATACTACATACACATCTTGTTACTATGTAAGTACACAGGTATTAGGGACACTTAATATAAAGTGGGACCATTTATGGTTATTTTGTTAATAATCATGCACAAAAATAAGCGAATTCAGGACAAGCCAGAAACATGGTTTGGAAAATGGATTCATGGTGCACTCGCTTATATACATTTAGCAAATTCTGAACACAAAAAAGTCACGGACTTCAGCTTTAAGTAATCTAGATTAGGCCTACATGTAGTTCCAGGAAACCTATGCACACTAGAAGCACTTCACTGGTGATGGGGAAAGTATAGTGTCGTAAAACAGTATGGAAGTGTTGAGTTTGTCAAACTGAGTCTTGGATGTGCATAACAACATATTTTCAAAAGAGGTTAATAATGTTTTCTTTAGGCAATTGACTCGTGGGGGTTTCAAACTTTCTATGGAAAATATTATGATGTCCTTACATGCGACCCCCTTCCTAAAACATAACATTGTATCTATAAATGTTAATGTATTGAATTATAATGACATGTTTTATTACATTCAAGTAGAAAATAAATAAGTAAAAACATTATTAAAAAGTAATTACATAGAGAAACAAAAGCTCCACCAAATGCTGAAGTAAACAAGTTTATTTATGTAATAATAACGATGATGATCATATCAATGGGTAGTAATAAATATGATGTCATAATAATGATGATAATAACTTTAATGTCAGAATAACAAATAGAGTTTTCATCTGAGGCTTGTAGCGATAGTAGAAGAGAAAGAAAACACAAACTGATACGTCACAGATCTGGAGGGCTTCAGAGAGACACATTTTTCTTTCAATATTTCACCTTTAAACCTTTTTTTTTAAAAGATATTTTATCATTTGAATGCTTACAAAAATGAGAAAGAGATAGATTTTTAAAAATCCTTACAAATAAACCTTATCCTTTTAGAACAAAATACACGATTTTGCTGGGTCGAGGGCTAGAGGAGACGGGGCTGATATTTACAGCACAGCAGAGATAGAAAAACGATCGTTTACCACGGTAAAACCAAACAGATGCTCTCTCTCGCTCACTTCTCATACACACAGTTATTCACTTTCCTCCTTCACCCTGGGTGAGACCTTTTCACATATAGACGTATGTGATGTCTGATGTAAATATGAGTGTGGATGCTTCCGAATTGAATGATATACTGTATATGAAAAGTATGTGAGCAGTTTAAGCAGAACCAGATTGGTCTCTATTTTTGATGTGGATTTTGAAGCAGAATCTGTGCAATTCTGCAGAATGAATTCAAGTATGGTAAAACGTGCAAAATTATTTATAATAAAGTTTAATAAAAAACAGAAATGGAAAGTAAAAAATATCATAAATGATGACTGATCTGGATTAGTGTTATTAAACTAAAACTAAAACCATTTACCAGTACTTGAAATAAAATATAGCTATATTAACTAAAAGTAAAACGGAAGGAAAAAAACAGCTTGCTGCCTAAACGAAAAAAAGTTAATAAATAAAAATAAGTACAATGTAGCTAAAAATAAATAAATAATATAAAAAAATTACAAAAAGCACAATAAAATTACAAACATTTTACAAAAGTTTTAAAGAAAAAAGAAAATATATCAAAAATAAAAACTCATCCAAAACTAAAAAAAAATAAATCTAATTAAAATCAATATTTTGAAAATAATAACAATAAATATTTTATTTGTTTACCTTCATGTCGTGTCACCATTAACTAACATCAGAGATCTGTAAACTTGTGAATGTGTTGTTAAATTATTGGACTATATTGGATTAATTATTAACTAACAAAGACGTCAAATGGGTTTGGCTGACAAAAATGGATGTAAACTATTTAACAATCAGTAAATGTAAACCTTAAAGTGTTCTTTTACCAGGTAAAAGTCATAAAACCAAATCATCACACTTGGATAAATGATACCACTTGGCATATAAAAGTGCCTTTACTTACTAATTCAAGTTTTGCAGAAATGTAGATGCACTTCTAAAGAAATTTCTCTAAAGATTTGTTTCGGACAAACAAAACTGCTGAATAAAACACTAAATCCCACCTTAATTAAACTCTGAGCATGCCAAAGGTTTCTGTAGGGCATTTAGAGCTGCAAATATAAGACGCTTATATTAAAACAATAGCAGTCAAGGTGAAATAATATTAATGTATCAGAGTAGAGGCTGAATTTGATTAAGATTGGATTAAAAAAAAAGAATAAATACACATCACACACACACACTCAGAAACACACACACAACCCCTGCTCTCAACCCCATCAGCCCGATAATAAATATGTTGCGTATGTACAAATACAACTACTGTTACACTCTGAACATATATCAATACATTCTTGAAAACATGTGGATAGGGGAAATGTGCTTTAAAAATTCAAGCCGTTTCCCCAAATAAAATTTTCTGTTCGTTACATCCCTCCCACCCGCGGGTGTATCAAACCCCAGAAATACTTCATACAGCTGACAAAAGTTACCAAAGAACAGGTTAACAGTCACTGTTTGTGTAAAACATCGTTTAGAGGAAGCATTTAATGTAGGCGTAGATAAACATGTGGATATATTTGTCATATAGCACTATGATAATTAAATGAATAATACTTTACTTTTCATCTATTTTTTTTTTTTTTCCTAAGATAAATACTAGATGCATCCGCGGTTCAGTTCATTTTGGCTGGAAGTTAGTCCCCTGGTTTAAAAGTAAACATCGTCAAGTGAGTTTCATAGACCAGAAGTCACTGATAGTCGCAGAAGTCACTCACGCTGGGAGTGTTTGTTCGGGTTGAGCATTACTTCGTATTTATGTAAATGTGAAGCCATTTTTTGCATAAATTGTTGCATATATATTATGAATAATTTACATAAATGATCATTCTGCTTGTGTTTCATGCATGTAAATTAAATGTAAGAATTAGTTGGTTTTCGTATTTTACCTTATCTTTTTTAAAAGAAGTCTCTTCTGCTCACCAACGCTGCATTTATTTAAGAAAACAGTAAAAAACATCAAAAAAATTCATTAATCATTTTAAAAACAAAACATTTATGCTGTTAATAAACAAAAATAAGCTAGTAATTAATAATTAACTGAATGTACAGTAACCACATTTTATCCATTATAAACAAATTATTAAGACACACACGCACACACAATGTCCTTATTGGGTCATTTAACTATTAACTATTTCTATTTTATTACACTGTATGTTATTTTTAAAATTCTACATAAGCAGTAAAAAACAGTGTTGTTCTTTATTATACTTCCTTTATTAGCACTAAATTAGTGTCAGTTTAGCCTTAATTATTACCTTATATTAGTCTATAAACTTGAATATTACTCAATAGGTGTTTCACTTATAGTTTCACTTTAGAATAGGGGGTCAAATTACAGTTATTAGCACTATATGAATTGTAGTTTAGCCTTAATTATTAGCTTGTCCTAATCAATAAACTTGAGTATCACTCAATAAGTGTCATATTGTAGATTTAGAACAGGGGCCATAAAACAATATTTTAGCCATATATAATTGCAAACCAGCAGTAATTAAACATCATAACAATAACAAATATATATATATATATATATATATATATATATATATGTGTGTGTCTTAATAAGTGCTTGATAATGGATAAAATGTGGTTACTGTATATTCAGTTAATTATTAATTACTAGCTTATTTTTATTTATAGCATGAATGTGTGTCATTAAAATGACTGATGAATTGTAAATAATGGCTAATATGCCCTTACTTATGTACAGATAATCATTAGTTATCCCGTGTTCACGGGATTGTGTTGAACAGAAAGTTGAAAAAAAACAAAGCTTACTTGAAATAGAAATCTTGCAACATTATAAATGTTTTTACTGTCAATTTTGTTTAATTTAATGCATTCTTGGTGAATAAATAGTTCTTCTAAATTGTCATAACTTTTGACAGCATTATTGTTTTACATTTTCAATATTATCTGTAGTTTTGATTAGACTTGGTTAGCAGATGAGACTCATTTACTTAGTAAATTTACATGATGGGAGGGGAAAAGTCTGCGTGTGATTTACTGACAGTTTGCACTTTAAAGAACAGACACAGCCAGATCATTTCCATAATTACCAGAGCAATCTACCAAGAGCAGTGCAAATTAACAAGCCAAACATAACTGTGTCCACGTCTTTTCAGCGCTAATTCTTCACTGCAGGTCTTTAGTAAACCCTGACAGTACTATTTTAACACCATAAGGTGTGCAGTAAATTTGGCCCTTAGTCTTAATGAAACACCTGCAACAGAATGAATATCAATGTAAGCTGTCCATAAAATCATTCTTGTATAAATTGTAAATATTAATTAGGGATTTTGCTCCGCCCCTTCAGAACCAACACCCTCACTTTGTACTCTACCGCCGGACAACATTGATCAGTAGTTGACATCTTTAGTTTCAGAGTCCTAACCAGGAACACCACAAGAAGTTGGTCAGCAGCGTGGCCATTCAGCTGAGTTATGACATCAGCCACAGGAAGTGAATGAGCATCTCCGCCTACACAGGGTGAACTGTATCCTGTAAGCGGTCTGGCGACGTCTCTCCACAGGAAGCGGGCGAATGGATGACCAATGAGGATGTGAGCTGAAGCACATGACGCAGGAAGTGTGGCGAGAGTGATATCCTTTCTGGGAAGTGTTGCGAAGCAATCAATCACAGCACGCACGATGACTCCACCCACAGGAAACACATTAGTCATGCAGCCTTCGGCTTGTTTTGGCTCCTCCCCCGTCCTATATCGCCTCTGATTGGTGGATGATGTTGTGGGCGGGGCCGTAGCGTGAGGATCCCTGCACAGTCGTATCAGCGTCAGTTTACTGTCGTCTCTGAGATGCACACGCGTCTCTGCTCCATCCATGAACGCTAACATATAGAAAAATAAAATGTTTCTGAATGTGTTTTCTTTCTTTTTCGTCTGTTTGTGTTCTTGTCCTTTATGTTCTCCCCTGGCACTTTTCTTCATTCTCCTCTGGTAACTCTAGATTTCCTTTTCTCATGATGGTCCTTGCTTTCCTGAAGTGCTCAATACAGATCTCGCTCTCTCTCATTGTTTTTTCTTCTGCTGTATTTACTGAAAAAGCAAAAGCAGATAAGATTTACTTATAGTACGTATATGCATGGCAAAAATAAATAAATAAATAAATATTAGTGTGAGCAGGATTGACATTTCAGTGTTTTCACTGAGAAGTTTATCGGTCTGTTCCTCACACAAACAAACAAACAAATAAATAAATGTCTCAACTGATGAAATAAAAAAAATATTAAAAAAAAAAGAGATAAAAATACAAAAATGTTAAAAATAATTTAAGTGTTTGTCTTGTTTTTCATTAAATTTAGTAAGGTTTATGAACAATAAACACTGCTTTTCACTATATATACATGCATTTAAATAGTTTTAAAGGGTTATGATCGAATGACTGAAGGGCAAATCAACTTTTGCTTAAATCATAACAAAATAGTAAAGCAACTGTAATTTATTTTCAAGTATGACAGCATTTCTTAAACATCATTGCAATGTGTCTAAACATATTTTAGAGCTGCTGTATTTTATATAAATTTAAGGGAAGAGACCTCAGCTCATGTAAGCTCTTTATTTTATGTAGACATATTCATGAATTATAATGAACTTGTATATATAAACATCAAATATTTTCATATGCAAAAAGACCACGTCATATACAGAGTTGAACATTTTAAACAAAAGTACTTCTGACAAAACTCTAAGACAAAAACAAATGAAAATAAATGACACATCGTTTATAGAATAAAACATTTCAGACACAGAAAATCCATTATATTAGTGTATTGAAACGCTTAGGAAGAAAATCATATGATATTTATGAAGTATATATACATGTATTTACAAACTTTTTTTGCTTTTTTCGAACTCTGTCTTTATTTTTTATTTTTTTTGCTTAAACAGCAGGTAAACATGCTGGTCTGAATGAGTCGAGACCTGAAGACTTAGACGTGAGTAAATAATCATATCACTTTGTGTGCTGATATGTCGACTTTATGAGCTGCAGAATAATTATGTGGTTCTTTATTATGTACTTAATAATATACTAAAACAATAAGCAAATACAAGTCATGTGTATAGTTTTCCGTCTGCTGGTTCTTTGTACATTAACGTCAAGTCGAAACAGTGGAAATAAAACAACAAAATCACATCTTTCACATCCACAGAGGCTCTTTCTGGTTAAACATCAGCAGCAGCAGCCTTAACAGGTCAAAGCAGAATAAAAGTGCAGGAGGAAAACACAGAGCAGCTGTCTGCTGGAGACTAACACATACTGCAATTCAGTGCAAAAACATATTCTCTTACACTTTGATGCAATTTCCCTTCAGAGAATATGCAATTTTTACACATCGTAACAAAGACAAGAGCTCTCTCAAAACATTCCCTAAAGGTCATTAAAACAAAATCATGAATGTGACGGTGACTTTTAGAGATGCAAAAATCTGCAGCAGATTTGGGGAAAAAAGGAGAAGATATGTTTGGGTGTAAACATTGTTAACTTTTCCTACGCTTATTTTAAGCATAAAGGCCCTTTCGCATGAGTCACGTCACTCAAAACTTAAGTTTCAATGCACATCCTTAAGGATATAGCCCTAATTATGTGAATCAGATGACATTTTACAGCTGAATTCAGTCCAAAGCATCATAACATGAGCCCGGGGATGTGATCTTGAGAGTTTCAATCTTAATTATGAACAAATGTCACACTACTTAAGATCTCTATCCATGTTTTGCATTTCAATCAATAAGGTATAGACTGAACTTGTTCACATTTAATCAATGCGTTCAGACTGAAGGTATGGAGTGGAAAAGAAAGTGCAGGACCTTACAAGAAACTCTCAGCAGACAGCTTCTCTCCTTTCTTTTCTCTTTAGGTTTCTTTCCTATGATTCTTTATGCATCACTGTGTCTCAGTATGTTTTATAAAGGCAAGACACTACAGGTGAACAGAGTACAAATTTGAGCTAATGTATCACCTACACATACAGTACATTAAGAAAACTGTGTTGTAAGTTTTCAGAGATGTTTCTTTTAAATTCGCAAATGAGGCATTATCTGCTTAAAGGGTTAGTTCACCCAAAAATGAAAATTCTGTCATTAATTACTCACCCTCGTGTCGTTCCACACTCGTAAGATCGCCGTTCATCTTCAGAACACAAATTAAGATATTTTTCATGAAATCAGAGAGCTATCTGACCCTCCATAGACAGCAATACAACTGAAATGATCACAGATCCAGAAACATAGCAAAAACATCGGTAAAACAGTTTTGTGACGCTAAGAGAATACTTTTTTTTTGTACAAAGAAAACAAAAATAACATCATTTAACTCTACCATTCTTCTACCCACACTTACGTCTTCCGCCATTTTAGAGAGTATCACAAAGCATGCGTTCGCTTTCATTTAGGCGTAAACAACCATAGATTACGTACATGTTCTTGCTTTCCCCAAGGCAGATTACGTCAAATACGTTAAAGCTTGCGGATGCATTGCGCTGTAATACTCACTGATGTCACATGGACTGTTTTACCAATGTATTTAATATGTTTCTGGATCTGGGATCATTTCAGTTGTGTGTTGCTGTCTATGGAGGATCAGATGGCTCTGATCTCATCACAAATATCTTAATTTGTGCTCCGAAGATGAACGAAGGTCTTATGGGTTTGGAACGACATGATTGTGAGTAATTAATGACATAATTTTCATTTTTGGGTGAACTAACCCTTTAAATGTTGACGCATTTGCAAAAATTGCAAAGAATAAATCTGAACACTCGATAAAGCCAGATTTTTTTTGTTTTGAATTTGTTGACATTAGATTTACAGGTTTTTACAGAAGGGATGTTTGATATCTCTTTTTATCCCTTTATAAAGCATAGAAAATACCACCAACAGGCAGAAAAAAAACCAACATTTTCCTCATGTTTTAGGATTAAATGTAATATATATATCAGTGCAAATGCTATTAATGAGAAATGTTGTCAACAGAAAGAAAAGAAAATACACTTTTAAAGTTTTTTTGGAAACAGAATGGTATATAAATCATTGTGAATAATATCCAATCAAATTCCTTAGTAAAAATCTTTAGGAATAAAGCCGTAAAATATTGTATATATTTTAGTAGCACTGAAGTGGAGAAACAAATTCATTTAGAGAAAACTACCTTTAAATATGTATTGTAATTAAAATCTACAGACATATATAGTGTAATAATGAAATCAAGTGAATGATGTATGAACAAACTCCTTTATGAAAAACTTAACCATATAGATAGGTGTAAAACTGTCAAATCTGGTGTATTTCAGTACTACTGAAGTGGAGAACTAAACTCATTTTGAGAAAACAACCTTTAAATATATGTATTGTAAGTGAAGTCTTAAATAGGTATAGTGCAATAATGAAATTAAGCGAATGATGTATGAACAAACCCTTCTATAAAAGCCTTCAGAATATAGAGAGGGATAAAAAGTGTGTTGTATGTACAGGTATGTATTGGTGTATGTAGTTAAAACTTATAAAACATATGAAAACATGTCATATACTTAAATAAACACTATGCATTTTGATTTTCTTTTTTTTTTTCACTAGTCTGGAAACAAAATAGCCCAAAATCTCAAAACTGAACATTGTTCATAGTGCCTTGCCTTACAGGTACATGTTTCTTGTGTTCCTTTACATCTCTGTATGTACACTTAAATTCTCCATGTCTCCTTACATATTTATTTAAGCCTAATAATTTATATTTTTTGAGTGTAAATCTCCCCACGTCACCCCCACCATTATTATTATTTTTACATTTCTCTGTATATCTCCCTCGATCTCCCCATGTCTATATATTTTTTCGTAAATCTAACCATTCATTATTATTTAAAAAATTCTCACATCTCTTTAAATCCTCTTATGTCTTAATAAGCTTCCATATATTTTCATGAATCTAATAATTTGTCCTTTCTTTGAAAATCATATTGCTCTCAAAGTCTAAAATTACTTTATGCAATATTTCCATATGTATATGAAATGTTTTAATCCTGTATGTGTTATTGTACAAGCACTCACACATCCGTTCAGCATGAGTTAGCGGGAGTTAAACCTGTCCACTGTGTACAGAGGTAAATCTGTTAGTGCAAACGTGAGAGGTCTCTCATCTCTGAAACAACATGCATAGAAACCCTTCAAACAAAACCCCAGCAACTAAACCAGAACAGCTTATTCATAAAGTAAACACACCATTTCAGACCACAGAGACTAGAGTATGCTGGCGATATCTGGTGAAGTATATATAGCTGAACGTCTGCTGGGGTGGTTTTGGATTCAGAGAAAAGTTGAAGAGAGTCCTGAGATATTTTTGTCTCATGTCTGAATTCACACTAGCAGCTTATATACATATATATATATACATATACGACCAAAAAATGAAAAACAATCATCAAAAGGACCACATAATAGTTCACGTTCTTGCCTTTTTAAACACACTGTCCTTACTTTTGCAGACAAAACACAACTGCTGAAGAAAAACTGTTGACGTGAAAAAAAATTCTAAAATGAAAATTTCAAAAAATCTGACATCAACTCCACATTTATGAGCTGCTCTTCTGATTTTCCCACTGATTTCCACAACGTCCACTTGAGAGAATGTTGTCGGGATGAGGACCTGGAAGCATTTTAGTTTGAAATCGCACTCCGTGTAGCAGAACGAGTCTAGTGGTTTTGTGTGTTAGTTTGCGTAATCAGTGGCTTAGTCTCTAGTAGGGCGTGAAGCGGCTGTAGCCTCCTCTGTACATGCTCGCCTGCAACATCAAAGATGACAGAGCACCAATCAGAGTCAAGCTGGTGGTCACGGCAACGACGGAATTCCTGCTTCTCAAACTTCCTTCCTTTAGAATTCTTGAATAGCTCACTCTTTAGGAATAGCTCACTCCAAAAAAAAAAAAAAAGGAATATCAGTTTGTTTGTATCATCAATGGATCCTTTGTAGTAAATGGGTGCCGCCAGAATGGGATCCCAAACATCACACATCTCTTATATCAAAATCCACCCACATATTTGTTTAGAGCTGTTTTGGTTTGTAAGCAGAGCTTGATCTGTGCATATTTCTCTCCTGATTCAGACAAGACAACCTTAAGGACTATTTTAGCCGGTTTGAAGTTTAAAAATCTTAATGATGGAATTATTTGTTACAAACACGCAGCTTTTCTTGTCACGAGACATTAACTGATAGACTGAAGTGGTGTGGATGTTTTTTTATCAGTAGTTTGGACTCTTATTCTGACGGCACCCATTCACTGCAAAGGCTCGATTGCTGAGCAATACTACATTTCTTCAAATTTGTTTAGTTGAAGTATCAAGCTCATCTAACATCTTCCATGGCCTGAAGGTGAGAAGATTTTCAGCAAATTAAAATTTTTGGGTGAACCATTCCTTTTTGTGTGTGTGTGTGTTCACTAATGCTGATGAACTCGGAGAATTGATTTAGGAAACTTCTCAAAACTTAAGTTTAATAATGGTGAGATCAAGGGGTTGCCTTGCTCATGAAGGGATCTGCATTCTTTTTTTGGTATCTCATTACAGAGTCACTAACTAGCAATTTCACTAGCGTTCCGTCTGCATGCATTGTGCAGAAATGGCATCGGTCGACTTTGAAAGCACTATAGACCTCAGACTACGATGCATCAAATTAATTCCAATGGTGTTCAAAAGCATGTACAATTATTCTCTTTAAAGTTTAGTGTGCAGAAAGCTTGCAGGCGTGGGAGCGAGTGATGGTCTTCGAACACGCCCCACGATACCGGACCGTACGAGTAATTTACTCCAGAAAGCCAAGACCTTCAAAGGATAATTCTGCCTAATTTAAGGGGGAACCCGCTTGCTGGTCTGGGTGGAAGCCTTTTGCAATTTCATGACGCTGGGAAAACCAGCAAAGAGAATTTAATTCAACCTCAGAGGAACTAATTATTAAAGGAATTTTAAAAGCGAAAAGCTCTCCCATCTCGCACCGTCGCGTTAATCAGTTATGATGAAAGAGCCGAAAACCAAAGTGCTCTTTCTCTGACAGATGAGGGATCATTTGATTGCTCAGTAAATCAGAGTTCTCAGGTTCTTCTGCATCAGTAGTCAAACGAAAACACATACACATAAATAAATGGACAAGTTGGGTCTGTTTCAAAACCTAGTGAGCTCCCTAACTAGACAGCACTGTAAGTTATCATAGAGGGGCTTCAAAGGGAACTTAAAGCTATCTAAGAAACCTTTTTTTGGACAAACTGTAAATCAGCGTCAGATGTACACTACAAAAAGTTGTTTTTGTCCTCAGTATTTTTTATGTTTTGCTTATTTTCTAGCATGAATATCTAAACAGTCCTAAATTATGATCAGTGGTATTTTAGCATTTATTATATATTTAATATATTATTTATTTTGTTGTGATTTTTGTAATTTTAATTGTTTATATAATTGTTTTATATATTTATTTATTTATTTATTTTTTGTTATTTGCCAATTCTTTAAGTTTTTACTTTATTTAAATTTATTTCTCATAAAAAAAAAAACATCATTTTATTTGTATTACTTTTTTTATTTTAAACATTTAGATTTAATTGTGACAAAACAAGACAAAATACTAAGGAACAAAATTGGGTTTTTGCAATGCATCCATTGTGTGCAGTCCCAGAATGCACTGCGACAAAACATCCACCCAAAACTGTGTAAGAAAATAATATTGCAATTGTAAAATAATTACATTTTACAAAATAAATAAATAAATGATCAGTCTAATTAAAAAAAATAGATTATTAGCACTTTTTGGATTATTAAAACCGTTCTCTCTCTAGCAGTTGTCAATGCAAGAACAGTCTCTTTGTAAGCACTAGACAGGCGGCTCACTATGGTTTGGAATGGAGCCACTGAAGGGGCTTCTTGGCTCTGAGATAGGGTCATTTTTCTCACTGTTGATGAAGAAACAAGGAAGGAAATTTGCAGGGAAGCAGGAATTAAAGAAAAGCGTACAGGCACAGTCTTAATTAAGTAAATGAAGAGAGTCTCAAACAAAGCGTCTTAATTAATGAAAGCTTTTAGCTAGCAGCTGCACCGGGGAACTGTTTACTACTGCTTCTTTTTTCTTTCTTATTTGGTTTTAATGTGTTTTGCTGACGTCCTTGTCGTTGAGAAATTGCATGCATGTGCCAAACAACAGTCACTTTTTTTTTCTTCTTTCAGAGAGAGGTGGTTGGAAATAAACCATCCTCTGTCGCCTCCTTCCTTTAGTCGAGTCTGTCCCACGGCACACTGCAGCATGCGTTACATGATCGTTAATTTAGGGGAAATAGAGAGCAAACGACGCAGCGGAGAAGAGACAAGCTCTACTCACTCTGACGGCCCATTAGTGCCTTCATCTTTGATGTTAGCTGCAAACGCTAGCTAAAAACAGACATTAACCGACTGACTTCCTCTCGCCGTGTCATGGAAAAACCACTCACAGAAACACACCTGATACATATGCGGTGGACAAAAAAGGTGGGAAACTTAATACAATTCTGACAAAGTGCACAGTACATTTGCGTGCTGTTCCTGACTCTTCTGGGTTTATAACAGTGCTTTATCTTACCATGGTCCCCACGCTGTAGGTGGCTGCCGGGCCGATGGTGTGGTGATATGGGTCAGTGGTTGCATAGACTCTCCCATAACTGCAGAGACATTTTAACATGCGTATAAACTCAACATGAAACAGCATTTACAACCTACTTCTGTAATATGACTCAAATATCTAATGTGAGTCAAATACCGAAATTAAAGTATGCACCAAAACTATTCTCAACAACTTGGAAACTTCACCAAAATGTTCAGACTTGGTGTGAACACTATACTAAAGCTAAATAAATACTAAGTACAGTAAATAGAAATACCAAATTAACATGAATATAATAACTTAATGTACCGGGTGCGCTATCGAGCAAGCTTACCATGTTAGAAAAGCCATACAAATGGAGCTTGTTATGTGATGGAAACATCAAAATCTCATCATTTTTTAAACCAAGTGCTATTTGATGTCAAAACATAGTATTGTGTATAAAAATAAGTCTTTTTAATCAATAATCTCCCCTGCATTCAAAGTTTGTGTTTAAAAGAATGAAGGTTGTTGTTTCTTTAATGCACTTATTTCAGCTGAAAACTGTAGTGAATTGTATGCAAAGTACTTTTTTTTTCTTTTTTGTTACATTTTTGAGTAAGGATGGCATTTTGGGGGATTTCTAAATGAAATAAACTACATTAAAACATTCAGACTTTAAATGTGAACGGTTTCACATTTTGTTCGCTTTTAGCATTTTTAAAATTTGCGTAAGGAAAACTTCCCGTCGAACGTACGTGTTTTTATTTTTCTATGAAACAATTTCTGGTAAATGACACAAAAAGAGAAGAAGACTGAGGGAAAATTAAGCATGAGCGCAAAAGAATGACTGAAAAGCGATAATGAGCAAGGGAAAGAAAGGTGAAAGAGGCAAACGAGGTGCCGCAGGCTTCGTGTCGCTGGTTTGGAACTAATCCTTCACAGGAAGGACAACATGTGTCATTTCCTTTCATTTATATATTGCACATATTCCGCTCTCTTCTGCTGCTTCTCCAAATACAGCTTGCAAATGAAGGTCTGCAGAGAGCAGATAAGAAAACACAAGCCCTCGGCTGCAGGCAACAACTCCAGCAGACAAACGGAGGGCGAGAGAGAAAAGGCCAGCTTTACCGTAAGAGATATATACGCTTTAAAGTCTGTGTTTGTGAAACTGGACGTTAAGTGTGCTGACTCAGTCTGGATTGGCAAGAAACCTGCTTTGAAAGCACAACACTGACTTCGGCACAGCGCAAAACATCATTTCATTAATCTGTGTAATCAGTATTATTGTTTTCTTTTCCAGTAAAAATAGCTGAACATCCTTTAAAACAGCATAAATTTCCTTGCGAAGCAAAACTGCGTATTAAAATTGTGACTTGGTTTCAGTGATGGGTCTTGAATTAAGTTTATTTCTCTTCCTCATTAGCAAATTGCTGCCTCACTCGGGCTCGCTATACAGACTCTGGCTGTATTTTATTTTCTCCTCATGTGAAATAAATCAGATTGATAACTTAAATGAAAATTGGAAAGTTCATGTTGTAGAGAAATACGCTTCAGCGCTAATAGTGTAAATTAAAGCTTAGTAGAAATATTTAAAAAGCATACAAAACAATAGAAATGACAAAAACATAAATAACTAAACACTAAAATGTTACTAATATTATTAAACAATAATAAACTCTTACTAATAAATTTACAAAATATTAATAAAGTTACAACTTTTTTTCTACAAATGTTGACTAGTGTACATAACTATATTAACATAATATTATATATTGCAACACATATTTTTTCTGTAGTTTCTGGTCAGTCAAAAAAGAAAAAGATACATTTAATAATTAAAAACAGTAGCTATATTATTATTATTATTATTATTATTATTATTATTATTATCATGTTATGCAGCACTGAATGTGTGAATGAACTGGTACCTGTCGCTGTATGCTGTAGCCGTTGCAGGCTGAGTATATCTGTACGCCGCATATCCACCCTGAAAACACAAAAAACACAAAAAGATCAACACAAAAAAGACAAACAACAACAAAAGTATCTTTTATCATGTACCCTTACTATGAAATACGCACGTCCTGATTTTGCCAACTTTGATGTGCCCCTAGGTCATATTTTATTGACCCTGGGACAATATTTTAATGCAAAAATATAGGATGATGTTGACCCAGGGACATGTTGCACTTGGTAAAATCAGGTTAGCGTATGAAATATGGCATCATTTGATGTATAAATTTCTAAGGCCTTTAAATGACCACCATGATCAAAATGTTGCCGTTAAAACTGCTGCTCATTTATTGCATCTGAATGATAGGTTTTTTTTCCCTTTTTAGCAAGTAAAAGGCCTTTTAGTGTGATTATCCAAATGTACATTTTCTGCTTGTGATTCTTGTGTCTCTTTGTTGTAAAATCTTTACTTGCATAGGTAATATTTCACGCTTGATACACAAGATACACACTTGGACTGAAGTTGTTTAAATGTTTAATAAAAAAATAAAAAAAACGTACAGACACTGTACACGGTTAATTAAAAGCCTATCTGTATTGCATCCTCAGAAGTGTGTGTATGATGCCTTCAGATGCCATCTTTATAGGTTTTGAAACATATCTCTCTTGGCTCTTGTTGGTTTCTCCAGAAAACGGAGCAGATTCTGTTGATTTGCCGCTTGTATCATAATCAGCAGAGACTCTGAGGTGGAGTCGAGCTCATTTGTCTGTAGGCAGATCGCTAATAACACACATTAATCAGAGCGTCAGAACGAGAACAGCCGCTGTTTTACATTCTCTGGCCCAACAAACACAGAATATGCCCCTGAGCGGCCGCGAAGGGCCACCGGGGGGCGCTGCAACACGCCATAATGCTGCTGATTTATGTTTGAGATGCTGAGTGTGGAAGGCTCGCATTGATAATGTGTGCTGCATTTAAATCGGCCACGCAACGTTTATTGAGTGGAGAATTTGAGACAGTCAGCACGGAACTGAAATGAGCAGGCGGAGACTCTCCAGCGCTACGGTTTCCCATCACTCCGAAAACAATTTGAAATCGCAAGAAGTTTGGGAGCGAAAGTGAAATGAAATCAGGTTAGAGGTTGAGCGGGGGATCGTGAGGTCATGTGACCCCTCCCCTGGGGACAGGAAGTGAGGAGGAGCAGGCGTGGTGAACTTCCTGCGGGACCGTGCTGATTGGAGCCCCCGCCTGCGAACACACGGGGTAATAAATCAGACTGTCAGCACCTCCGGCCCAATACACAGAACATGCCTTTATCAGGACACCGAGAGCCCCGACGCTAAATATAACAGACCACACCACTGAAGATGAGAGAACAGACGACCAGAGAACGAGAGACGCGAGGAGAGGAGACCAGAGGAAAAGAGAAGAGAGAGAAGATATAGTGATGCATGTATTAGAAATGAAACTTGAGATACAAAACTGAAAAAAGTGAAAAGAAAAAAAAAAAACAAAGAGGAGAGAACATGAGAAAAAAAAGGAAATAAAAGAAAAGAGAAAAGGAATAATATTAGAAAAGAAGATGAGAAGTGAAAAAAGAAAATAGGGAACAAAGGAAAACAAAAAAGGAAAAAAAGAAAATAAAAAGAAAGCAATGCAGAAATAATGAAGGACGAACTTAAAATCAATTCACAAAATAAAACGAAAAGTAGATTAAAAATATACAGCATTTTAAACTGAAACCATTTTTTTTAAAGATAAAAGAGATGAAGTGAGAGTGAAAGAGAGATGTGTGAATGTGTCTCCTGCGGGTCAGTGTGTCACTATCAGGGTGACACAGTTGTGAGATGTCTTACAGATGTGTGTGTGTGTGTGTAGCAGTGCCGGGGGGGAAGACAAATCCATTTATCTGAAGCTGCTTCACCTTATCAGTGACTCACTGCAGACCAACCACAAAACACAGCCAACAATCAACTAACCACTACAACACACACAGTTGTTTTTGTGTGTGTGTGCGCGTGTGTGTGGGGGTGGTGCTTCATTGCATAGGCATAGTGTTTTTTATGCTGTACAAACTGTATTTTCTATCCCCTTAAGCCCGAAACACACTTCATGACTTTAGCAATCCTATAAGATCACTGCATGCCACACTGTGTGACACAGATCTAATAAACCTGACTACAGCTTGTGTGTCGACTGTACGATCATGACACCTATTGCCTCGTACTATACAACGCACGGTACTAAAAGATCATCAAAATGTGCTAGTGGTAAACAAAAAGAGCACGATAAATCACACACTAGCGGTGGAAAGTGGAAGCGGCAAAAGAGTAATCTTGAGGTAAGCAGTTCTATGTTTTAGCACCATATCACGTTGATCTCATGTCGTGTTTTTATTGGCTGTCAGTAATCGTGGATCGTGCCAGTAAACACACTGTTAGATGATCAGACACTCTCAGTAAATGATGGTAAGAGCACTGATTAGGAGCCATCATCCTCACAATCAGTCTTTCATCTGGGACAGACAAAAATCATGCAGTGCGTCTTGAGCTTTACCCCTAAACCCTCACGACAAATCTTTCTGCTATTTTAGATTTTCAAAACACTCTGTATGATTTGTTTTCCTCATGGGGGCCAAAAAACGTCCCCACAAAGGACATGTAGTCCTTATAACATAGAGAATACCGTTACATGAATGCGCACACACATGTCACTTCTACAATGAAAGCTCATCTTTTTCAACTGTTCTCTCACCCAGTTGAAGCTATTTTTGTTCACCCTTACATATAATCTGACTGAGCAGATATTAAGCATATTTTGGCGTGCTGTTCCGGGGGAGGGCTCCGAGGTCAGAATATAGCCCAAACCCATAGAACTCCCCCCGTCCCAAGCATGGGATGAGAAATGGATTAAGTGGAGAAGGGATGCAAGAAAACTCTCGTAGTACAGGGTAAGTGGGCAGTGACTATATATATATATATATATATATACACACATAAGGAGCTAGTTAGAATGATTAACGAAACGAGTTGCACCTGTGTAGATTATCTGATTGTATTTCACAATTTGTCCCTTATTTTTACCCACTTTATTGCCACCAAATCTTTTCTTCCTATATTTACCACTCTGTATTTTACCAACATTCTGGTGCAAGTTTTCTATTTCTATCACTTTTTAACTGTTAAACAAAATGCCAGGCCTGTAGCACTGAACTAAGATCACGGCTTTGATTTCCACTGAATCTATGAACTGATAAACTGACGTACCTGAATGCAACACTTTGGATAAACGCATCTGCCAAATGCAGGAGTGGTTTGAAAGCGTGGTTTTGTGTGTGCGTGCTGCAGTTGGAGGACATGGAGAGCGCTTTGCTCCTTTGCCAAACTCAGAGTTTGTGGTGACTGAAGGGAGTCTAGAATTGGGTTGTCAGGTTTCTTGGCAAAAGGTAGACATCGCTTAATCGACGCCAGAGATCCTGGACTGAAATTACACTCCGCTCTCATCCTTCAAGAAACAAAAGTTACTCACATAGATCTCCGCGCCGTAGAATCCGTCCTGATACACCACCCTGAGAGACAGAGAAGAGACGACAAGAGCACTTGATTATCACAGACATGAGCATCAAAACTGCTGCATCAGGAATAGAGTCACATGACTGAGAGAAACACATGACTTTGCACAGCTGTAAATCGACTGATTTGAACTGAATTATGTGTCAGTCGATGTAATTACTGATCAGTATTTGCTGAGAAAGACTCACGCTCCGTACGCCGGGACGGGTGGAGGAGGAGGAGCTGTGCGGAAGGTGTTGTAAACGGCCCGACCTCTGCCCCGCAGATGAGCGCCTCTGTAAGCCACCGTCGCTCCAGCCGCGGGATACGGGAAACCCGTCACTGCACACACACGCACAGAGAAAGAGCATTAATGAGGGCCGCAGATGATTTGCATGTGTCTCTATCATACACACACACTTATAAACACATCCTGAGTGCTGTCTGCAGGATCTAGGCCGGGTATTCTTGCACCCTCACGTCTACATGATCTGATCTCTAGATGCTGCTTGTGCTTCTCCTGTTTTATCATCCAAGCTTACTATTTTATCCATTTATGAGTCATACTATTTACCTACTTTTATCCATTTTATTGGCCATTCAAAGTATATATATATATATACATTATATATATATATATATATATATATATATGTATATGTATATATATAATAATAAAAATAACTATAATAAATAATGATTATATAATTTTCTATTACATTTTCTGACACAAAAATCAGCTACTGAAATTAAATATCTATTCAGCTCATATAAGTCCCTCTCTGTTTATGCTACACAGGCATCCATGTCGTGTGATATTTGTAAATGAAGCTGATAATGAGCAGGCGATAGGCTACACTGCCTCAATAAAAACACATTCATCAAACCAGTCGACATGCTATGGCACAAAACACCAGAAAAAAATAAAATAAAAAATCTCAGAAAAGCAGAAAGAGCGAGAAGGACATGAAAACACACAGAGAGTCAATGTTGGGATGTTAGTCCGGCTCTGAAGGACTGGTAAGCAGCCGCTCAGCTGTTTAAAGCTGGTTACTGTGAGGAGCTGGACAAGTTATCCACACGCAGTGTGCAAGTGCTTCATTATCTCAAGAAACAATGAGAGAGCTTATCTACACTCATTAAAACACTTCAGACCGGATCAGACCGGACTTTCAGGGACTATACAAGAGATTAAAGAAAGATCTGAAATCATCATTATGTCATCATTGACTGCTTTAGGGGCTTTTTATTTGCTTTTAGGAACTTAAAAGTGTGCATTCAGTGTGTGAGAGTAATTTTTAAAAGCTAGCCTATATACTTCATGAAATAGAAATAGCACCATTATTTTTTGATTATGTAATGATAGAACTACAATTTTACATTGTAATATATACATATATAGTGAAAACAGCAGTAGTGCTAGTGCTACACTAAGTGCAAATAGCTATAGAATTTATTTACTCTATTTTAAAATAGCAGAATTTCCTTCTATTTATACCACTTATTGCAAATAGTGGCAATTACTTGCACCTCAATGTTGTATACATTATAAAAACAGCGTGCAATAATAACTTATTAAATGCAAATTTTTAATTTAATTCAAATTAATAAATGGATGCCCCATTACTGGAACAATAAAGCCTACCCCAACCCTACCCAGTACTTTATTTTCAACTTTGATTATTTGCTTTGATTTTATTGAAAATAAATAACTTTCTGATTTGATAAGATATCTGAAGAAGAAGATTGCATTTAAAAAAAAGCATGTGCTTTACCATCTACGCCACTGGAAATTAAGTTTAAATAGTCACTCTGTTAGAATAATTACACAATGTATGTAATTTACTATATGTACACTCTATAAATTATTGTTCAAAAGAAAGATAGAAAGAAAGAAAGAAAGAAGGAACTGAAATGAATTCTTCCTTGAGGGAAATCCTGATATAATAACCCCCCTGTATCACTATTTGAGCTGTAAAAGTAATCTGAAAAGATCTTCAGCATCTATGTTTCCACCAGCAGAGGCAAACACAGCAGAGCCACTGATCCAGAGCTCATTACCTCACACTCATCACTAGAGGCTCATGGGAAGGTTTGGATTTCAAACAACAAAGAAGAACCAGGAATCTGGCGCCACAAAGACTTCCATCAGCACCCCCACCACACACCCCCTTAATACTGCAAAATACACACACCTCTCAATAAAACACCTGTCACAACACAACATGCACATGCACACACACACACACTCACTCACACACAGCACTTTACTGTAAGGATCCCAGATATGACCAGAGACGGTCAAACTACAAAAGGCACCATAAAAGCATCACAGGAGCATCTTAAAAATAATGTTATTATTATATATGTTTCTACAGATAAAATATATTGAATTAAATTACATAGAATTAAAAGTATATAGAATTTTCTTGCAGATGCCACTTCTAAGTGCACAAACTTCTCAGTGCAGGAAAATCCACATACCCAAGTGTGATTAAGGGTGTCCAAATTGTTTTATTAAACAACAACAAACAACACATAAATTATGAATTGTTTGGAAGGACGTGAGTATGAATCGATGGATGAACGTGTGTAAATGAAGACACTATTTTCTTCTGGGTGATGGGAACTCTTTCCTGAGCATGTAAGCGGCTGCAGGCCGACAGCCAACTGCTGAACATATGCTGACGTTTAGTCCTGATAAAGCGTCGCTCAGCAGCAGACGAGGAAACACACACCCTTGAGAGGAACCGCAGTATTTAAGGGGTCGAGCGTAACGGCAGAGATCTGAGACGGACCCTGAACTGACTTCAGATGAAACCGGAGCTGCTTGTCTCATCAGAGCGCAAAGGCTTGGTATAACAGCCGGCAGTAAATGGATTGAACCCCTGTGAGTGAGTGTATGTGTGTGTCGCTGCATGATTACACTGCGAGTGCTGGCAGCATCACTCACTCCAGCGCTCTCATTCTGTTAAGACGACTGGAAGCTAATCTGAGACACTCGCAAAGTCCATCCATACAGAGTCCCACAATCTGATAACTGTGACTGGACTCTCTACATTAACAAAAAAACCTGAAAAATGGTATAATAATAAAACGACAGAATGTTCAATTTTGGGTGAACTGTTCCTTTAAGTGAAGTGTTTGTATATAACATTATATTTACAATGTAATTACGAAATCATTAAAGCATGATTGTAAATATAATGAACTGTTTGTTTGTACATGCTACTAGTTTCACAACTTGTGAATACAACTTCAGTGGCAAAATAATAAGTGTAAATAATTAAATAAGTTTGATCATATCAAAGCATTCATTTTATGCAGATTGATTCAAGATATAATATAAATTATCTATATATCTATTTCTATAATCCGTATATCAAATATTATTACAATATATTATTATTTGAAGTAACATTATTAAAAAAAAAAAAAAGAAATACATACATACATGTGTATATAAACACTTTGTATTAAATATATTTATTGCAAAATAAAAAAATCTGCATCTGTAGGTAATCCTGTACTGGTGAATTAGTGTGCGTTAGCTTATGGCTCTTCTGAGCTCTACTGTCATTTCATTTTCCTTATGAAAGACTTTTACAGTCATCGAGACTCGAGGGCAAATCAGAATGAACTCAAAACTGAGCGCGCGAGACGAACTAAAGCCAATTACTCTGCGCTGAATTCTTCATTTGTGCCACCGAAGAGTTTTAAAAGAAATGTGATCTGTGACTGCTAATCAAATGGAGCCCAGAGCTAACTAGCAGCGCTAATTATACGACCACCATCTGACTGCCATAAATTACAGCGGCGTTCAACAGCCTGTGCCTTTATTGGGAATGGAAAGCAACGTGGCGTCTAGTTTGGCTAATATCACGCTAGCATGAGTCGTTTTATTGGTGCTGCTGGATTGGCGGCTGAGGAGTGCAAACGCAGCGCTCTCCGCTTCACCTCCGTAAAGTGGGAAATCACTGACATCAGCACTGCGCCTCTGAGCAAGACATTTGGCCCGGACGGGACAGAGCCACTAATACAACTGCAGTGAACCCGTCTGAGTCAATAACAGCAGATACATGACAAACATCACTACTGATCACACCTCTGCACGGTCTCACCCTGCAACATCTGAATGATCCCTCAATCTATTACCCTAGAAACACACTAGCAACAATCGGAACACTTTAACAACTAAATAGCAACACCAAGACAAACATTTATCTATGTACTATCCATGCATCTATCATCCTAGCAACACCAGAACACCCTAGAAACCAGATACCAGAACACCATGATAATGATTAATCTATTTATAATCTATCTATCATTCAAGAAACCAGTCAAAACACCCTAGCAACCAGTCATAACACCCTAACAAAACCCTAAGAACAAAGCAATTTGTTAGTAAGCTGTTTTACTCAGATGTATGGTACAAAAATAGACTGCTAGTTCAAATAAACTTTGATGCAATTTTTAAATGCTTTTCAATATTGATATGATTATACCAAAATAATTGTCAGGTCTAGCAAAGGATCCTACAAAAATATGAAAGCCATTCTTTCATGAATAAGTAGTGTATAAATCACAAACTATTTCTTTACATTAATTTTAGTTATGGTAAATATTGGGGTCGCAGATCAAGTTTGGGGAGGGAGGGGTGGGACCCTCCACCGAAGACCTTTTTTGACCCAGGAAAAACCCTTTCTATCACCCTAGCAACCAGTCAGAACACCTTGGAATCCGGTCATATCACTCTAGCAACACCCTAGTTACCAGTTAGAAAGCCTTAGCAATGGCATGAAAATCATTAATCTATGTACTATCCACCCATCAACCTAGCAACTAGTCAGAAAAAAAAAATAGCAACACCCTGGCAACCAGTCCGAACACTTGCATGACAACTGCATAGCAACACCTTGGCAACCTCTCCAAACACTTGCATTACAACTGCATCCTGTAGCCATGGCAGCCATCTATCCGCATCCAGTATAGACAGCATTTCTGATTATAATGGGTTGATAGTATTTTGTGGTGCTGCTCATGTCTGGTGTAGATACTGTGTAAGCAATGCTCCTCCTCACCTGCATAGAGCTCCGGTCCGTAAACGGCTCCTACCACCGGATTGAGTTTCCAGCCTGCAGAAACAAGACAGAGATGTGCTTGAACAGATCCCAGAGCTATCACAGAGAGTCAGCTGTATGCTGAGAGGAGCTCTTACTGTTTGTGTATGGGTTTACTACTTTTTTATTCGTCATCACTCTCGCCGTGGCGTTGTTCACCTGAGAGAGAGAGAGAGAGAGATGTGAGCGTACCGCAGGGGCATACATCAGAAACACATGCATATGAACACTGCTCTCATGCAAACACACATGCAGATGAGTAATATCCCTCTGCTCTTCCTCTAATCACCCACAATGCATCTCTTCTGGCTGTTCTGAGCCCTGCACTTTAAAGAATGTGTTATTTTATTCAGATATTTTGCTTCATTTTTGCAGTTTTTGGTGTTTTTTAATAGATGCTTGAAATTGATGGCATACACAAGCACTGGTAAATAAATAAATAAACACATATAACATCAGTAAATAACACTTTGAGCATGATATAAAATCTGAAATACAGTTTGGTTCAAACCAGTTGTACATTACCCAATGAAAAATGGTGGAGGGTGATGAATATAATAAGATTCAGTATGTGTGTGTGTGTGTGTGTATATATATATATATATATATATATATATATATATTTTACTTAATAATTTTTTTTATAGATTCAGCCTTATGTTTTAAATATTTGGTTCAACAGATTAAATGTCTCTCAGAGATCAATAAAAAGAAATATTCTGGGCAATTTCAACTTAATATCTATTGATAACATCTGTCAAATATTTAGTATTTTTTTCCTTAAATTGAACAAATATTTAATATAATATAATGTAATGCAATGCAATGCAATGTAATTTAAGATAATATACAAATAAAATAAAATTAAATTAAATTCTAGTGTGCAGTAACAGGGATTTCAGACAAAATGTTTTTAATATTAATTTTATTGTTACAATGCAAGAAATGCTGCAAGTATTAACTTTCTACATACAAATTTTATTTATTTTTTTGTGTGTTTTGGGGTGAAATACACCTTTTTTGTACGTAGTTGTTAGAGCATAAGTCATATTCAACCCAGAATATTGCTTCCAGATGTCACAAACACACACACATGTGGACAGGTATCGTGCAGATGCTCGGGAATCTCAAGATGAGGACAGGAAATGAGGTCAGCAGGCAGGAAAGGGGGACAGAGAGAAGGGAAAAAGGAAAGCACCTCGATTTTACGTCCTTCTACGATTGTACCGTTTAGTTTCTCCCGCGCATGATCTGCGTCTGCGCTCGTTTCAAAAGTTACAAAGCCAAAGCCCTGCAGACGCAAGGAGTGAAGCAGGAGGAGAGAGAGAAACAGGATTGGAGAGAGTCAGGAGCCCACGACCGGAGGAACATGATCAGGAGGATTACAGAGACAGTAAAACACAGTCTGTGTGAACAGCTTCAAGTTAGTGACACAAATAACATACAACATCTATAAACCTCTTTCAGTATGTCACGTGTGTAAAAACATTACTAAGTACTGAGTTTTATTATTTTTGAGTTATTTCTAATTAGTAATTTTAGTGTGTTGTTTAGTTTTTCACCAAATACTTATCTACCAGGGTATAAATATAGTAATGCATGTGTTAAAAAAAAAAAAAGATC
>JAUCMR010000071.1:1156262-1201238 GCA_032357425.1 Enteromius argenteus
TGATTCTGCCTTGCAAATAAGTGTCCCTTTACGGTTGTGACCCTTGCTACATGCTCTAATGCAGTGATAATGTAAGACTTACTTACTTACACTATTTACACTATGTGTTCGCTGAATGAACAGATTAGTTGATGATAACTCTGCTACAGTTACTACTGGCAGCTAATATAAATAACTGCAATTAATCATAATTAATAGTAATTATTTATCTACATATCTATATTTCCCTTATTGATCATTAAATATGTTACAGTTGTGATCAACAGCTTGCCAGTATCACAGTTTGCTATGGGGGAAAAAAAAAGTATACTGGAAGCTTACGTAAAAAATGTGCTTTAAACAGAAAAGTAATCAAAGAAATTCAACACAGGTGCAGTGCGTTCTGGGAAATGACACATTCTTCCATTATTTTTAAATGTTATTAATCACTGAAATATTAAAACTAAATGAAATTAAATATTAAAATGTAAGCTAAAATATTACAACTATAAATCAAGCATTTGTCAAGTTTAAAACAAAAATTAAAACTTTTAAATTAATTTACCAATTTTGCATTCTGTTTGCAACTTCAATTCATATGCAGAAACCGGAAATCTAGCAGGTTAATTATTACCAGTTATAGAAATGTATTTGTAATCCAATTTAAACATTCAAATAGCATTTGTCAATTCTGTTTGCAACCTCAATTGACATGCAGATACTAAATTGTAATGTAAAAGACATTCTCACTTACATAGTAAAAAACAAGTGCTTTTCTAGTTTAAAAATGAGAGTTGTAAAATTTCCAATTCCAATTAATTTAACAATTCAATTAGCGATTCAAAATCCTGTTTGCAGCCTCAATTCATATACAGAAATTAAACTTTAATTCAAAAGGCACTGTCAATTCAATCCTGAATGGCCAGAGAAGCTGGATTAGCTGGATTCTCCGGCAGAGGAATTATGCACAAAGTACCCTTCCAAAAAAGCTCATGTCGTATTCTGCAAACCAAAGCAGTATTGAAGGCAGTTTCAGAGCTCTGCGTCTTTTGAAGTGCTCTGATTGGTGTTTTTTTCTTTAATGCAAGTGGTCTCCCCATACCGATGAAGACCTGTTCGCTGCTCACAGGAGTCAGATTTAAGCAGATCTTTAATTCCGTCTCTTAAAAGAGGAGAGCCGCAGGTGGAATGCTAACACAGTGTCTGCACAGCGGGAAAGCCGGAGATGAAGGTAAGGCCCCCTGTGAGAAAAATTCCCAGCAGCCCTTAAGGCCCACAGGCAGAGGGGAAGAAGAAACAGCCCTAAAGCCAACACAAAGCTGGAGGTTTTACTTCTAGGAACGTTCTCCTACCTCACATTTCCATACGGACATCCTCAGTAATGAACCGGTCGGCTCCGGATAATGAGCCTTGTACTTCTGCACTCATTAGCGACTCCCAGACTCCAGCACTTTAGCCTGCGACGCTAACCTGACGCCCCACTCATTTAGCTTCGACTTTCCGTTAGCCAAGCAGCTAATTAGCTGTACTGCTTTCTCTTGGCAAACCTTCGGCCCTGCTCACCACAGGCTAAATCTCCATTAGCCACGAGGCTAATCAACGCCGCCAAGCTTTGTTAGCGCGGGATTGAGTCATTAGCATGGCTTACTTGAGTCTGTGAAGGCAGATGGAGCTTATAGCGAGGGATTACATCTTAAGGTGTTGGGTTTACATGGCTAAAGTATGGACATATTTCTTTTCTTTACCATGTGTTGTCTTATGCAAATGCGGCTAACTTTCAGCATGCTAACAGCAAGCAACAGCCATGTAGTGCTTCAAGCTATTCCAGCAGAGTGCAATCTATTTTGTTCTATTACATTGTAAGATTATTAACAAGATTATTTTTTAATGCTTTAAATAAACCAATCATTACTGAAGTACGGTTTCAAGAAAATAGTATTTCACATTTTCTACTTCAAGGAGTTTTTGAGTAAGCCGTTCAACGAGTGAAAATTTGCTGAAAATGCAGTCACCCTCAGGCCATGCAAGATGTCGATGAGTTCATTTCTTCATCAGAACAGATTTGGAGAAATGTAACATGTCCTCTGCAGTGAATGGATGCTGTCAGAATGAGACAACTTGTCCTCATTCAAACGAGGCGACTCGAGAAAGCAATATTATAGATCATGGACTAAGAGAAATGAATGGATTGAATAAAAAAAAAAATATACATTCCCTGATAGCACACGTACATCTAGGAGACGTCTATTTGATGTCTGCAATTACATCTGCAAGACATATTATTTAGGTTGTTTACTCATCTGCAATACGTCTATTGGACGTCACCTTTTAGATGTCAATCAGGCGTCTATTAGATGTCTTTAAGATGTTTATGACCTAGAATGTAAGTTCAACTAACATCTAAAAGGCATCTGCCAGACGTTTGTAGACAGCAGACGCTTTCCAGATCAAGAGATCTTTAACAGACACCTCGCAGATGTACGTACGCTATCTGGGTTTGTTTCTTTCAAACCTGAAGCCTTCACTTCTTATTGTTGACTATAGGGATGTTTTTATCAGCTGTTTGGACTCTCACTCTGCCGGCACCCATTCACTGCAGAGCATCCATTGATAAGCGAGTACATTTCTCCAAATGCATCTTGATTTAGGAACATTCAAATATTTATAATGGTAAACAAGACCGAAATATAGAGTAAGAAAGCATGCCAGCTTGGTTAGCAGTGATTAAACAAATGTCCCCAGTCGATCATATTGTTTTTGGCATCCATACTGAGTTTGCATCATATATCTCTGGACCACCTATGCACAATTACTGCGAGCTAATTACCGTGCTGATTTGGCATACACAAACCTGGCAGCCTCGGAGAACAATAATCCAGCTATCACAGAGCAGGATGGGAAACGAGTGAGGGGCCACAGACCATGTTGTACGTAATTTATACGGCTATGCGGCGGTCTGTGCTGTAATTAACATCATCTTTTCGACAGAGCCACCGGCCGACACCAGCCCAAACAAATGAGCGGTGTTTAAAGCAGCTTTCCTGGCCAGCCTGGAACTGACGGGTCATTAAGATGATTGAGATGATAAGAAGGAAGTGGGGAGTGTGTACATTTAGTGAGCCCGTATAGTCACTGTATTACGTTCACCGTATCATCTGCATAGAACGGTTAAACGTAATTCATATATTCAGATGTAATTCAGATATAAAGATGTTCTTACTAAGTTTTTTGTCTTGTTTTAGATTACAAATATATACTCATTCTTAAATAAACATATATACTTGAGAAGCAAAACAACTTAAGATACTGTGTTTTACAATTAAGTGAGCTTATGCTTAGAAGAAAACTCTGCCAATGAGGAAAGAAAAAAAATCCTTTACTTCAAAGGGAAAACAATATTATTTTCTTACCCCAATGGCATTTTGTGTTCTCAATTTTCAAACTTAATTTTGACTCTCTTTTCTTTCTTCAGAACACAAGATTTGATATCTTAAGTAATAAGAGTATTTAATTACACTTGATAATTATACCTGATACTTTTGCTTCTCAAGTAAATGTGCGTTAATTTAAGAATGCCTAGATTCTTTTAGTGGAAAGCAAGACAAAATATCAAGAAGGATTTTGTTTTTTGTTTTTTTCCCAGTGAAGTAGCTACTGTAAATACTTAATATTTGATAACCATTTTTGACAGAAAAGACCAAAGGCACTTATCCTGTGGTACAAACTACTCAACCTCTTTTGCCTAATTTCACCATTTTACCATTTACGTGATTCATGTAATCCATATCGAATGTGGCAAGACAAGAAACATTTTGCTGTTTTCCCTTTTTAATTATGTTCACACGTCTTTGTATTTTAAAACAAACAAAAATATCCCTAATCTATAATAACACTTCTTCCAGTGATAAAATCCATTAACGATTCTCCTCTAAAATCTAAATAGACTCACATATATGACCCTGGAGCACAAAGTAGCCAACAATACATTGTATGGGTCAAAATATATTCTATGCCAAAAATCATTCAGATATTAAGTAAAGATGATCCATGAAGATATTTTGTAAATGTCCTACCATAACTATGTCAAACCTTAATTTTGAATTTGTAATATGCATAGCTAAGAACTTCATTTGGAGGTCATATGATGCGATTTCAAGTTTTTCTTTCCCTTTGGTGTTTCTACAAGCTGTTAGTGAATAGATACGATCCCTGAAGTTGCAAAGATTAAAGTTTCAAAACCAAAGAGATATTCTTATAAAAGTTGTGACTTGTCCACGCCCCCTAAAACAGCTTGTTTAAACACACCGCTACTTTTCTATATTTTATTCTCAAACATTGCCTACATTTTTACACAAAGAAAGAAGTGTTGCTGCTGTAGTGGAGAAATTCTTCCTCTGCAAGGACAGTCTGGCACTTCTGACTCACAACCTTTAATTAGGTTATGTTTTCTTATTAAAAGTACCTGCTAATTACTATTCAGACGCGAGGTTTATGGAGTGAAGGGTAGTGCTTGTTGTTTGTCATTTCTCCAATCACAAAAGCAGGCATGGTGTTATGTTTACGAGGCGCGATGCAACGCCACGCATAAAAAGACACTACTACTAGTCATGATAATCAGTAATTATGTCCTAACTGGATGCAACAAACGGACCCTTATGTTTAGTTTTGTGGTCCAGAAAGCATATATAGAACATAGAGAATTCTATATAGAGAATAGAGGATGGAGGGTAAAAACATATCAATGTGGATTATTTGTAGACTATTGTGATGTTTTTTATCAGCTCTTTGGACTCTCATTCTGACGGCACCCATTCACTTCAGAGCATCCATTGCTAAGTATGTTATGCAATACCATATTTCTCCAACTTAGTTAAAAAAACAAACAAACTCATCTACATCTTGTATGGCCTGAGGGTGAACACATTTACAGCTAAATTTTGTGTGAACTCTTCCTTCAAAAAGCATGAATCCTCAGGTGATGAAACCACGAAAGAGGCTCCTGGCTGAAAGCAAACAGAAACGTGTTCCAGTGCAAGTTCTCAAACTCACCCCAAACATTTGCCGTAAATCCGGGTCACGGAAGCGGAAGGGGATGTTAGAGACGTGTAACCGCTTGGGCTGCTGTTTTTCCGTGGACTCTGAATGCGGCACCTGCTGGGAAACTTCTGTTTGCGTCACGTCTTCTGTCTGTCCGAGCAAAACAAAGACAAAAGAGCCGTCCATTCATTAATGCCTTCAGGTTAAACTCACCACCAAAGAAAAGAGAATAAGAAAAGAAAAAAAAGATGAAGGATAGTAAGTTAGCCTACTTATCCGCGGATATCATTTTTCACTCCAGCGGCACGCGGCTAAACAGACGTTGAGTTATGGTGGCCTACCTGAGGTCATGCATCTACAATACGATTATTAATCTCCACCTGTTACTGTCTGAGGAGCCCAAACACACCAGATATACTGACAAATATCCAGCAAACACACACACACACGCTCTCGGAGGCCATTGGCTTGTTGTTTCCATCATTATGTTGATGATCCGCCACAAATGAAACTTCAGATGCGCGTGACAGATGTTTTCTCTCTCTGCTAGCTCAGTCGAGCAGAGCGCCACACACACTCATTTTCATGTGCTTGCTTACAGCAGCATGTCATCAGAATGTCATCATTGAGGTAAAAAATGTTCAGATTCATTCAAACACACACATACACACACACAGATATGCATGTACACACAATGGCAACAACATCAACAAATCTCCCCAGAGCTTCATGGCCTTCATCAAAACATCAACACACAGCACCAACATTATTGCATCAGCTCGTAACGGAGTCACACACACACACACAGTGTGTGGCACGCACATAAATACATGCAGTCAGTTCTGCCAGTAATTTGACAAATCTCAAGAAAACATGAAAGTATCCGGTATGATTTATTGCTAGAAATATTGCTAACGATGCTTCATGAGAGAAACGGGTACGAATTTAAGTCATTATTCACTGAAAAACTTGTCTGCTGCAGGTCTCAAATGTGACTTACAGCATTATTATAGTTAACTAAAATAAAAAAAACAGTTCTTGTTATTTAAAATAAACATGAACTGACCTAAAATGAAATAAAAACTTAAGCTTATTTAATTAAAAAAACATTTTCAGCATTTCTCATTTTTGTTTTGTTTAACTTGATGTACTTAACTAAAGACAAAAAAACAAAAACAAACTAACCTTAACATGAAATTAAAAGGAAAACAAAACAGAAACGAATTAAAACTATTAATAAAAAATATTATCAAAGTACAAAAATAACACTGGTCACTTGTAAATTTCAAATACTACTGGTTCTCACGAATGCATGCATGCAAAATAAATAAATAAAAATAAAAATAACAAAAAAAATCACAGAAACACTGGGTAAAATACTACTGCATTGCACTGACAAAAAAGCCAACAAACACATTTTCACCCCAAAATCTCATTACTTAAATGCATATGCTTGTTTATAGTTTGCATTGATAATTATCATTATATTCCCATTGCTGTAATAGTCATTTTGAATATTAATGTCATAAAAAGTACTGTAATATATGTTTTTTTTTCAGCAACATAATGCAGAAATATACAAAAAATATATTTTAATATAATATAATTATTTTTGCAATTTAAATAACACTATACTTTTTTTCTACATTACAGAAATGACAAATGGAGAAATGTGTAATTAATAACTTGATTTCAGTGTGAAAGATGATCTGAACATGTTTTAAATGAAATGATCATATATTATTATTATTGACATTACAGAAATAAGAATTGGAAAGGAATTTCTTATTTTTCTTAGATTTTGGGGTGAAATATGAGCTGAACATGTTCTTTACAAGTTCCCTGACATTCACCTTGTTGTTCACCTTTTATCTTTTATACATGTGAACCACGGGCTGGTTCTAGTGTGGAGTCATGCGGCGCGTGATTTATGATCACACGTATGTGCATGCAGACACATGCAGTACATAATTCATTACACACACACTCAGCGTGCCGCTCCGCTGTAGGGAGGAGTGTGATACATCGTTCTCATTTATCTCCCAGCATTAATCACCCCAGCATCGTCATCATCATCACCATCATCATCACCAGCGTAACGACCGCCGGCTTTATTGTTGCCATTATGATAATCACTGTCCCGGCAGTAACGAGGCTCGTTTGTGCTCTTTTATGGCTCTCGCCTGCGCTCTGACACGCACTGTTCTCACTGACAGCTGTCTGACTCCATCGCTCTGCCTGTGTGTTTCTGGGGCCGCAGGTGAACACGGGGCCAGCAGCCCTCCCGCCCTCACTGCACCCTGGGTAATGGGAGGACACTCATCCCCCGGGGCCGCGTGGAGACGGGTGGAGGTTAATAGCACTCAATAACTTAGCTTTATCTCTCTTTCTTTATCTAATAATCTTCTTGTAAGCATAATTCTTACTAAATGATTAGATTTAAGCTTAAAGGAGATATCTGATGCAAAATTCACTTTTACATTTTTGAACTGAAATGTGTGTTGGCATTGTTTGTACACATCCACCCTATAATGATTATAATCCACCCAGAGCTTTATTTTTAACTTCCTGAGACCCAGGGGGAAAAAAAATGGGGAATCAATAAATAATAATAATACATTTATTTTATTTTTCCCCCCATGTCATTACATTGTTCAGAGCATAAAAATAAATAAATAAATAAATACAAATTTAATTGATAAGTTATGCTATATCCTGGGTAAAGGACGTCGAGGCTTATTATTTTATTTTTATTTTTTTACTATGGGACTTTATTTTATTTTTTTAATAAAAATAGATAAATGAACATGCATAGGCAAAAACAATATATATATATATATTTTTTCAATTATCAATACATTTTTAGTTTTCAGGATTTTTTTTTCTCATTATGTTATTTTTATTTATTTATTATTTATTCATTTATTTATTTAACCCAACTTTATATAAAGATAATTCTCAACTATATTATAACAGAATGATTTGTTTTCTGCATTTCTCCATTTTTCTTTCTGCAAAATGTGTAAAATGGTAATAAACAGGTTTTCTCATTATATACAATGTATCTATAAAGTAAATCTAATTTGCATATTAATTTGTTTTTGCGGCAATGTAATTAGAAAAAAAGGTGTAATAATTGGAGTAATAATATTTATATTTGCATAATAATATTTGCTTTGATGCTTTAAAGAAAAAAAAAAGCTTGATGTGCTCAAACAATCTTTTACAGCCGATTCACAAAATCATCTCATTGATTTACAATGTTTAAACCTTTAATAAATCAGCAGTTTACTTTGATTATACGTTGATAAGTACAATTTAACCACAATGAACAATGTTTTTCTCTGAGTTAACATTAACAGCACTTGAAAAGAGGTGCATCCTCTCCTGTGGCCTCATAAAGCGTCCATCGCATGCATACTGCAGAATTCGGGGGGAAGCAGTAGGTCATCCGGGTACTTCTCGCCTACTGTTTTTCGAATACTATGAATTTGGACATACCACTCGCCTCGCATACTATATAGTAGGGAAGTATGCAACTTCGAACTCGGCTCAACCAATCAGAATCAAGGGCTCGAACTATGTCTTATCATTTATTTATTGTTTTCTTTTTTTATATAAATAATTTTTCATTAAGACCCTAGAGAATCATATATGATTATTTTGAAACACTTTTAATAAGCCACACTCTCCATCAGCCCCAATAATCATTTATAATGATGTTTAAGCACAGGGCCGTGAGCGTCTGAGAACCATTATCAGCCATAGTAAAACTATGAGAGAGAAATCCACCCAGCCCAACGAGATTAACTAGTGAGCGTGTCCACCTTTCTGCTATGCTAAATTATTCATGCTACACCATGTACACGCATAAAGAAAACAGGCCAGGAGGAAAAGAGCAAGCAGAAATCTGTAAGAGCATTACAGCAGTGAAAGACGAGATGATTTTCTGAGCACAACCGCTGAGAAAACTACACTTTGCTTCTTGTTTAAGATGCAATATGCTAAGCAAAGCCTCAAAAACTAATGAAACTGCCAACAGGAGCTTCATAAAGGCACTGGTGTTAACGCTCCGCAATGCTCTGAATACGTAGAGCTGGTATTTAGATGAGTCTTCACCACAGAAACATCAATTAACGTCCCGACTGCATGAAGCAGGAGTGATGCAAACAGACACGGCACTTATTCGGTGTCACTCTGTCTGCGAGCGGGAGCTAGTGATACATGACAGTGATGATGTCATCCCAGCCGCAGCGAGGGTGACACGTTGTTACAGTGGCGTCAAACGCTCGGTCTCACCTCATTATTTCGGACAGAGGAGCATGAGCTCCCAAAGAACACCTGCGCAGCTTCATAATCACTGCATCATCTCAATATTTCTATATTAATACAGTGACTTATGGAACATGAACCCTGTCCACTTTTAGACGCTCTGTGACACAGGTTCATCAGATGAAGTTTGAGTGACATCTCTAGTGTGAGCTCTGTAAGATCTGCTGCTAGTTTCTCTTAATGAAACACAAAATGGTCTTATTGATTGAATGATTCATCGGTGCATGTTATTTCAAAGAGTATCAATGCTGACAATCCTTCACCTAATTTGGTGTCACGGGTCAAAAATGACCCACCTTTTAAAAGTGTATGCTTTATTGTGACAGTGTCAGTCAAGGATTCAGTCTTTGTGTTAACTTGTTTTCTTTCATGTAGAAACAAATGATCTGAGCTCAAGCACAATAGTTTTGGAGTGGACAAGATGTATTTGGTTACAATCTAACATAAACATTTTATAGGCAATTATTTTTAGGCTGGTCGTTTTCGATCAGAAACACCTCAAGTATAACAAAGTGGAAAGAATGATCACAAGAAAGTACAAAAATTATATATATATATATATATATATATATATATATATACACACACACATATTTTTATTTATTTATTTATTTTTAGTGTTAATACAAAGCAAACTACATAATTTATCAAATATTATTAATCAAGGTTATTTATCCAATATTTGGTAATAATCTAGAATAATGAGAGATCTATAAGCCAGTATATGTATGCATTTTATATTATATATATATAAGTTATATTCCTAAAACAATATATTAGTTAAGTTTATATATATATATATGTGTGTGTGTATATATATCCTTCAGAAAAGAAATTGCAAAATATATTAATGAAATATATTAATCAGCATCTGAAGTGGAGTTTCATCGGATTTGAAACCTAAACCCAAAATGTGCTCTTAATTAAGTTTTCTGATTCACTTCAAATGTTGACTTGTTTTTTTTTTTTGGTTTTATTATTTTGATTATCACTGCGATCAATTGGTACCTAACAAGTTTTTAGAAAACAAGACCTAATACAACCTTTTTTTCCCTTCTTAAGTGAATCATCTTGATCAAAGAATGTTCAGATACTTGTACTGAAAACAAGCTAAAAGTAGTGAGAAAGTCCTGACAGTAGTAGAGCTGCAGTATGAGCTGTGTTTGCCTCACCGGTGCTGTGCTGCTGCTGCTGCTGATGGCTGGCGTGCTGCTGTCGGTGTTGGTCAGATCGCTGTGGCTCTGTGCCGGTGTGTAGAGCGTCAGGCCGTGATCCGGGACGCGGCTCTGTCCTGCGTAGTCTTGCGTGGGAAGCGCGGTGAACTCGGCCGGGATGCCGTTCTGCGGGGGATGAGCGAACTGCGGGGTGTAAGTCTGGGCCATCGCGTCCGCCGGGTTGCTGGCCTCCTGATTACCCTGAAAACACATGCATACATTAAACCACTGCAGCCTTCGCATATGTGCTGGATAGAAAGATTACATGTTATCTGGAGACTGGAACCAGATTGCAAAAATTACGAAATTGTAATTAAACTTAAACTTATTACACTTAAAAACACTAATAACACATAATCAGATTACAGTTACTTTTTAAGAATTACAAATTTATAGTGCTGTGCAATTATTTATCGCATCCAAAATAAAAGTGCTTTGAGTTAAAATATTTAGACTAGTCCACCTGAGATGTAAAGTTGATATTTAACAACACATTTCTGTACTGTTACTATTTTTAACAATAATCCCAATTAAACAAACAAGTTTGCTCAAACGTAATCTAGAAGTAATCCAAAAGTAGTAACTAAAATAAGTAATCTATATTACATCACTGACTACTATTTTGATCAGGTCATTTGTAATCACAAACTCCACTCTGGTAGTAATCTGGCCAGCTCCGGTCGTATGTTCAATCCTAACAATGCAGCTCATGTCTGAGGCGAGTGATGAGGCTCCTCTGATGGGCCGATCGGGGAATTGGGCCGCCCCGCACTTTAAATAGCCCAGGAAAACAACGATCACATCTCACGGATGATTATAGACACTCTTGATCATTCCTAATGAACAGACTCTGTGTTGTAGAAGCCGTTTAGAGGACCGGAGGCCACTGGGACTTAACACTGCGCCGAAAAAAGGCAAATCAGCCTCCTTACGATGTTTTGACTGAGAGCTTTGATTTTCCTGACAGGTTACTAATGTTAACAGCGCTCAGACGCGTCTTCACATAAACACTTTCTGCTCAGTGCTGTTTGTCAAGCTGCTAGCGGCGCACTTTCAACTCTGTAAAGCCTTCTGTATCATATCTGATACTTTTCTAAAGCCTCTAAATCAGTGTTTCCCAACCCTGTTCCTGGAGGCACATCAACTGTGCACATTTTGGATGTCTTCCTTGTCTGACCTAAATATTTCTAGTCCAGGGGTCTGTTCTTCATACGTCGCTAACTACATCCAAGATCAAATCATCGCGCTAACTATGAGCTCGCTATTCCGGATCTCCAAACGCACCTGTTGTTGATGATTAGTATAGCTGGATTGAGTTGTCTAGGATTATTGCGCGTTCGTGCGTTGGTTTAAAAGGCGACATGTATCGATAATAGAAACACTGATCACAACTCCTTCGATTGGTTGACGAAATGGCAAAAGAGCGAGTTCAATTTTTTTCTCAAGCGGAGCAAGAGCTTTTATTAAAGGGTTAAGCAGAATTTCAACTAATAAAGACACAGGGAAACACAGCAAATGCTGAAAAAGCCAGGAGAGAGGGCTGGAAAACAGTATCGAACAAATTAAATGCGTTAGTGCTGCCCATGTTACAGGATTTTTCCTTGATAGATGTATATATATATTATATCTCAAATCTTATTTGTAGTAATTGCTCTTTTTGTCATCTTTCATGTCAGAGCCGGCAGTGGACCCATGTGACAGATTTGAGAAAATTACCTCCAATTATATAGACGCAATCGGGGAATAGAATGTGACATTGTTAGACATACACAGCGATTAACACACGAATGATGACCACAGCCATGCACACACACATGTATATATATATATATATATAAAATGTCTGTGGTCATCATTCGTGTGTAAATCGTCGTAGGCACTTTCTTGCAAGCTAGACATGGAGAATTACTTTCATCTGATTTCTGATTCTGCTAATAAGAAAGCTATGAAAACTGTGGGTATTTGCTCCGTACTTAAACTTTTTGTGTAGGCTATCCTTTAAAACAAATAGCCCTTTATTGCATTTTTCCTATTTTTTCCCCCCTTCCTTTTTTTTTTCTTTAAAGAGTATTTTGTTTTCTTGTTATTGTCTGTTCAAATTTCAGTTTTGTGGATAATTTGTTTTTTGTGCTATCTGTATGTTCTTGAATTTAGCAATAAAAAATAAAACTAAAAACTTTTTTGCAAGATACTTTTCTTTCTTAAAAAAAGTAAAACAGAAAACAGTATTTATTATTGATCTCACATTAGGGTTATTTAAAGGTCTTTTAATCATGTTTTCATTAGCGTCATGTGTTCTTAGCATTTATGCCAGCAAGTGGAGTTTTTGAAAAAAAAAAAAAAAAACTGTCAATTCTGTTACACTTGTCAGCATTGTTACTCTACTTTGGTAACAGAGTTTGATGGTAACAGACTTCGGACACCAAATGTACACGCAATTATAGAATCACCCATATACACACAAACAGATATGTTCATATATATATATATGTATATATATATATATATATATATACATATGCACATTTACACACAGTATATTCACACGCAAGATCTAATTTTCAGATATGGATGACTGTATCTAAGGCACAGTTTCACTAGACTTATGTGTGAAAAAGAACAAAAATAGAATCTGTATTAAACAGATAAAGCGACTGGAATCTCTGTACGAAGGTGGAAGATAAATGTTCTCGGTTTTCCCCGTCGTCGTCTCTGGTCGTGGTTATGTTGTGTTTGTCTTGGCTGCTGTTGCTGGAGATCTTTCCTGGAGTCTTAATGAGGCGAGAGCCGTCAGCCGCTGTAAATGAGAGCGAATTACAGCTACACAGAGAGACCCTGAACAAACCACAGGTCCCAATTAAGAGCTGATACGGCATGAGTGAGATCACTTCACGTTTACTTCCAATCAATCAGTGTTGTTTCAGCATCACCGATACTATTATAGCCTTTAATCAATATTTCAATTAGGTTTTATTTCTCCTCCACTATTATATTGTGTATTTTTGTCATTGTTATAGTTTTAATTAATTTTTATATCAGTTTTGTTTACAAACTAAAGAAAAAAATTGCCTTTGCAATGAGCTGAATTAAATCATTTAATGTTTTACTTTATTTCAGTTTATTATATTTCATAATTTTATTGTTTATTTATTGCAAGCAGCACACACATTTTTATATATAATATCTTTTTTTTATGCTTAAACAATGTTTGTTTAAGCAGTGCAAATATGGGAAAAAGTAGTGAAAAACTAATATTAACAAGTAGTCCACATGTATGCTATTAAAATATGTGAAAGTAAAAATCCCCCCAAAAAACTCTTTTCTGTATCAGAAGCTTCCATTCTATAAGTATTTCAGTCCCAAAAGAGCACAAACTAAACTTACCTATCTACCACTCTTAACGAGTCTGAAAACACACTTTCATGACGCAACACAAAACAGCGTACAAAGCAGCGTTGAGTTTCAAAGCAGTGAAACACACACACACAGAGACTCTTTAAAAGAGCAGCGCTGCGAGTCACTTATTAGTGAAACACAGAGCTGCGCTTGCTGCTGTGTGTGATCTCTGCTGCTGCTCTGAAGTGTGTGACAAACACATTTTCTGAGGGCAGATGAACCAGACGAGAAAACAGAGAGACCATAAACCCCGTGAGTCCAGCACCAATGCCCTCACATCCCCCACAATCTCACACACACACACACACCAGAGCCATTCATTCCTGCACTCCTCCTACCACTAATGTCATCACATCATCAGCTCATTAACATGTGACCGCCCACATTTACATACTAACAGCCAATCAGTATTAAGCAGCTTCAACAGTCTAAACTATATGAACACACACAAGCTATAACAAAAGTTTTACAAATTAGCTTTTTTTCATGATAGCATTACACCCAGAAGTGTGTCTTACAGGTTCAGTAACTACATCTGATTTCCTTACAGAGGTGATTATGTAAAACTAAATTACAACTGAACACTAGGAGGAGGAAACAAACGGCCGGGCAGCAGGAAACACTTGAGAGTCCAGTAAAACAAGGCAGCAGCTCAGGGTTAACCAGCAGCAAGTGCTGGAGGATTCCCCTCATTCCCTCCAATTACTGCTCAACAACACAAGAAAGAGCAGCGGAGGGGCAGCAGGCCAATTTACAGCAGCTCTGTCCATCACCTGACGCTTATTAGTCTTCATTCTGTGCGGCTGAAAGCTCCGCTGTGTCGTTTTTACACCTCATTTGTGAGAGAATAAATTTGGCAAAACAAACAGCTTGTCTGTCCTCAGTCTCAGCGGCTCTGGCGTGAACATCACAGCCCTCCACGTCTCAAAGAGTCGCTCTGCACCGTTTGACCTCAGACACTGACCTGAACGCTCACAATCAACAACAACGAGCGAGAGAAATCTGCTGAGAGAGAAAAGATGTGCTGGACAGAGTTCCTCAGGAGGTTTCAGTTCAGAGGTGAGTTTCTTGTGAATTTGATCTCAGGTGCTTCTTCTAAATTTCTTTCAAAATAAACAATAACTAGACACAAATAAGTCATTAGTCAGGGTTAGATTCGTCAAGCTTTATTTATATATTATAGTATTGTATTTTAATTTGTATTATTATTACTACTACTACATGTTTTAGAATTATTTATTATACAATTACCATGTTTTAAATTACTTTCTACTTTTATATTTTTGCTAATAATATAAGCTTGTTAATGTTTTTTTTTTATATATCTTTCTATTTATTTTTTTAGTAATTTTATATATTAATATTTATATTTATCTCTGTTTTATTTAAATTCCAAAAAAGTGTTTTAGTTCTAGCTAACAAGTAAAAAAAGCTTAAAAAACAGCATCATTTTGCACATGCTAACACTATTCACGTGTTCTTCAGAAGATGTAAAATCAATTTGTTATTGATAATTCTCTATTTTCTGTATTAAATGGCCACTTACAGTATTACACAAATAAAGAGAGAAACCTTGTTCTCATACTCAGATGTGTGTGTGTGTGTTTTGGGAGTTTGCAGCGTGGCAGTAATGGTCTGCAGCAGGCATCCATGACCTGTTCATCCTCCGAGACCCGGAGCTGAAAGTGTCTTAATAAAGCACAAAGACAGAAGATCATTTTAAACTCTTATGACACACGGCGAGGCGGCCTGTGACTCTCAGCGGACCACACACACATCCTACGCAAACACACACGGCGCAAACCTCCACTGTCCTGAACCCAGCACATCCTCACTGAGAGAAACCTACCATGACCCAAACACTCCAGACTTACTCCAGTTCAACTCAAAATCACGGTTGTTAGGAAACAAACCAGGGCAGAACATATGTGCACATCATTTCCTGAACACATAAATGACCGACGCGAAAAGACCAACAAGTGAGCGAGGAATATGTTCAATATGTATCAACATGAAACAGCTAGGGATTTGTTTTAAAAACGACATGTTTTAATGATTCAGAGTCTACTTTTTTCGAGAGAGAGAGAGACATTAACTTTATACAAGGTGTGCTTTCAGATTTAAAACTTTCATTCACTTTGAAAGGTCATTTTCATAATAGGGGCACTTTAAAAAAAAAATGGCAATGAAAAAAGTACAAATCCATCCATCATAAAAACTGCTCCACACAGCTCCAGGTGCTCAATAAAGGCTTGTAGTGAGTTGATGCGTCTGTGTAAGAAAAATGTAAATATTTAAAATTTTATAAAGCATAATCTCAAGCTCATTGATGGGAGAGTGGTGTTTCAGCGAATGACGTGGGTGCAGCTTGAGCTCTGGAGAGAGGTGACTAACATGAAAACGCAGAGGAGAGAGCAAAACAAAACACCATTCATGATTCAGAAGTCCAAAATGAGGATTCGTAAAGAAAAATGTCAGAGGATTTCAATATAAGCTAAGCTGGTTTTTCTTTGCTGTAAACAAAACGAGGTTCTCACGAGACTAGCATGTTTTCATACGTCATAGCCGGAAACACTCTCTCGCGAAGACGCGTACCACAGAAATATATCGCCTGTGAAGCCATCTCTGCTCAGAAGAGTGTTTGCTCTGGTTGAGATGGAGGATGAAGTGAACTCGTGTTCGCTTTCCCTCAGGCGCTCAGAGATGAAGATATGAAGGATATAAAAGCGTTAATGATGCATGATCCTCATCTTGTTAATGGGACGGTTATTAAGAGTAATTATCTCTGATAGAAGAGAGATCGTTCCTGAGAGCTTGAGAAAATCTGTACGGATGATCTGCCTGTTCTGATGAACACCAAACACTCACAAGACTCAAACGCTTCCTGAACATTACAAATATTCCTGAAAATATTTTTGAAAACTAGTTAAGATAAGTATAAGATAAATAATCCTCACACTATATGATCAGAAACGTCAAAGCCTGTCATTTTATTATTATGGCAAATGAAGACGTTCTCAAGCAAATCTCCCTCTATGCTGAAACTTTAGATTGAAGTTACATAATAAAGGTGCGTGTGTGTCCTACACACACATGATATTCAGCACTCGCAAGCTCTAATGAGACAAAGCTAAGCAGTAAAACAATATGATGCAAACTGACAAAACCTCCCACAGCTGGCCTCATTACTGACCGCTGAGAGACTGAGACACGACACACTTCATCGCCTTCCTCCAATTAAATGTCTTCAATTGGACAGAGGCCTGGTGACCACATACATCCCATAATTGATGCCACGGCCACCGTGTGTGTGTGTTTTATGTCTTCCTCAATTTCATTCAGATCAATTTATCTGCATGTGTGTGAGACGTTCTGTTACAAAATGAGCATCAGAAAATATAAAAATAAAATTATGTTCAATATATATAATAGTATACAAGCTATAAAATAATCAAAAAAATACACCAGTACAGTATATCGATATCTGAGGAAAGGTGATTTCACACATTCAGCTCAGGAGGGAGACATTCACTAAAGACATGTCAGGAGACGTCAGCTCTAATGACGGTCTGAAAGAGAAAAATCACAATTGACTGACCGGAGCGTTTGCTCACGGGACCGCTGAATGTTTCATTAGAGCTGGACAGAGAACACAGAGTGAGTCTGTCATCCCTAACACTGAAGACACTACCACTACCTTTCTGAAAACAAGTTAACTAGAGGAGTTTAATAAGAAAAATAAATAAATAAATAATATTTGTACACACATATATATATATATATATATATATATAAAACACTTTACAATAGGTTGTTAACATTAGTTAATAAAAATACAACTATTCATTGTTAGTTAATGTTAGTTCAAAGTGCATTAACTAATGTTAACAAACACAACTTGTGGTTTTAATAATGCATTAGTAAATGCTGAAATTAGCATTAACTAAGATTAATAAATGCTGTAGAAGTATTGTTAATTCTCAGTTCATGTTAACTAATGTTGTTAACTAGTGTATAATGAACCTTATTGTAAAGTGTTACCAAAGCAACAAAGTATGAAAACATTTTTTTTTAATTAGATTTCATAATTTTTATAAATCAGTATGAATCCATATGTAAATACCATTATTAGGAGGAGTCAGTATTTTAATATTTAAGTTTTCAATGATTCAAAGATTCAATGTTTTAATTAGTTTATTAGTTAATTAGTTTGTGCACGTTTAGAAAGATTAGTATGTGTATTTATTCATTTTTAAGATAAATTTTTTTTACATGTGTAAAATTATTTATAATCTACACATACACACACACACACACATATATATATATATATATATATATATAATTTATAATAGGAATTTAACTGCATGGTGAAAAATAGCAGTAAATAATTACATACAATCCTTGTTTTTTAAGTGTATTTTTAAAATATTTATAATATTTATTTAAAAATGAAAAAAAAAAATCACTAATCCAGCAGTAAAATCCAGATTATACACTGCACAAAATACACTTTTTAATTATATGTCTAAAATGTAATTATTTAAATGTTAAATCATTCGTAAAATAAATACAATATACAAATGAAATAAATTGTAGAAAATGATCTGCAAAAAGACAAAGAGACACTACTGAGTGACGAGGCTGGAAAATGGAGATGAACCATCCAAATACATGAACACACAAAATGTGACCACAACACCTTTGAACATTAGATCCTGATTGGCTGACAGGCCCTTTCAATGTGTCAGGTGCTTATCTATAACTGTTATAAAGTAGTTCTCAACTACTCATAAAGTACAATTTTCTGAACTGAAAATAACTTGCATGCTGTTGCATGATACTTTTATGCATGACAACTTGTGTGATAAACATGGTAGCCTCGAAATAACAGAAAAAATGACACTTTGTCACTTTTAAATGTTGAAAAACTAGTTTGCTGGTGGAAAAGCTGTTTTAAAAAACAGCTGAGCTGCTGATAAATGTAGTTAAGTTGCGTTGAAGTGCAACACAGCAATGACAGACTCAAGAAAAGCAAAACAGGTGGAAGCAGAGAGTGGATGGAGAGAAAGAGGAGGTGGAGAACGCCAGAAAATCGATGTCTATCTTGGCGTGATTGATCGGAGGACTTCTGGAGAGTTGTGCAAGGAGTTTGTGTCGTGGTGGTGGGCGGATGGAGGCGTGTGGGTCGGAGATTGATGCAGACATTACCGGCTTCAGACCTGAATCAACCTCCGCCAGCTGTTGCCACCTCCAAACTTTCACCTAACTCCATAACCCCGCCAATTAGAGCGGCAGCGGCGCGTGGAGAAGAGATCGGCCGGCTGTTTGTGTGTCAGGCTCTCTCGGCGCTTCGGCCCGGAAACGCTGGAGTGTGAAGAGTTTTATGAAGAGGAAAACGAATCCATCACGGCTCCAGATCATCCGGAAATCAATGGAGCTCGCCAGGGTTTGAGCAGATGCACATCTATTAGCCCAATCTCCGCGCGCAATTTTCTGGAAAAGGCTTTTAGGGTTTAAGAAGCGCGGCGCGCGGCTCCTCGGGGCTCCATCCACGCTGCTGAGGAACACATAAAAGTGTGCGAGCGCCCGGACCAACGAACTGCTCCTTCTGCGTGAGAAACATCAGAGCGGCCAGCTGTGAGGCCCGGAGGGAGAGAGAGATTTACAGACTAGAGAACTAAACGCTGAGGTGGCAGAAGAGCCACAGAGCCATGAAATCCACATTAGAGGAGGAAAGAGTCTGCTGCAGATACTCTGTGTGTGTGTGTGTGTGTTTATAGATGGAGATCTGGGGAAATCTTCTAAAGAAAGAAGTTGAGACTAATTTCAAGAATGTTTCTAAGTGGAATTCTTGAAAATGATTAAATATTCTCTTAAGAATGTTACAGGCTTTAGTGTTCGCAGAAGTTACAAATTCCTAAGCGCAATTCTTGAAATGTTTAAGTTCTCAAGTATTTTCTTAAGGACATATAATTTTTCTTTTCTTATGAAAACGTATTTTATTTCTTTTCCAAAGATTATGAAAGAAGTCAAGAAACCCAAAATATTTGTAAGAATGCTTCTTGAAAGAGCAATTCCTTGACAAGTTTTCAAATATTCTCATTAGGAAATGACAGGGTTTGCTCCTTGCATGATGGTCCTTGCCAAGGATGAACAATTCATTTGAAACAACACAATAAACTGGGGATTTAAGATAACTGATTTAAGATAACTGAGATAACTATTTTAGTAAATATTTATAATGGTTTTTTTTTTATTATTCTTTACATATTTTTTTATTATTATTTTTTAAACATCATTACTTCCAAAAATGTAAACCTGCAATAATTTAATTATCATCATAAACAGAAATAAAACTTTGTCAGAAATATTCTGAAAGGGTCTAGCCCACATTAATCTGCAATCTCCTTTAGAAAAATGTTAAGAATTGTCTTAAGAATCTTTTAAAGATACATTTTACAAAAGTCATAAGAATGTTTCTAAATGCAATTCCTGAAAACTCTCTTCTTTTACTTTTTCTTTTTCCTTCGAACTGTGGTATGTGGGTGATTCTGAAAGATAATTTCCAGTGAGTTCATAACAATATTCTTAAATTCTTTAGTTTTGTTTTTTTTGTTTTTTGTTTTTTTAAGATTTCTTAAGGATGTCTTCTAACAGCCAAGAAAGTTAAAAAAGAAGAAAACTAATAATTTTAACTAGAATCATTCAAACAACCATATTATCCAGTAACTCATCAGAAACCGAAATAAAACTATATTCTATAACAGGTTTTTATCCCACATGAGTCTCTCAGAGGCTGGTAATCTCTCAGTATTACATTAGTTTTGTGTTAGTAATTATACTGAAGTGACACTTTTAAAACTGTTCAATCACGTCTCTGTGTGACATTTGCTGAATGATATGATTCACGCCATAAAAAAATGAGCAACAAAATGCAGGGCTTGATTTCACGCCTCACACGAATTCATCAGGAATCGTCACAGAATCCAGGCTGGATTTAGACGGGACAGACCGAAATGTCAAGGAGCAGACGAGCATCTGATGACTTTCAGCAGAAACGGGAATGATTTCATAATGAAGTACCAATTTAAGATTGATAGCGGACAAACCATGAAAACCGTCCTCACAGCTGCTGTTTATGTTGTATAAAGCAATTTTTACTCACATAAACACAAACTGACAGAACAAAAACATTTTTATTAAATGCTATACATATGTATGCGTTTCATTATAAACAACACCCACTATATTACCTGCATGATATTGAATTGGATCTGTTGTGCTGTTCTATGCATATCGGTCATCACATTATATAAACCCAGATTAGTGGACCACTAATTAGACAACAACCCTGATCTATGGAGAGAGATATCAAACACGCAGATGATCCATACATCTCTGCTGAGATGATAACTGTGTGTGTGTGTGTGTTCATCAGTCGGAACGGCTCCTTCGGGAAAGACCTGGACACTCTCTTCTCTCCCAGCACAGTGTGAATGTGTGAGAGTGGACGAGTCCGGCTGCTGTTAATAGCGCTCTAATGCATGTAATGAGAGCAGAGAGCGTTCCTGAGCACATTACATCCAAGCTCACAGCACTTACAGACTCAGATCATCACCGATCAATCCTGCCTTCATCTGCTAAGACAAGAGCGTGCTACAAAAACACATTGCCAAACGTCCTCTCTGGTCCAAAACAGCATTTACTGCAAGTCAAACACATTTCAATAACAGTATAAGTGAGCTTTAGGGGAAAGTACCATAAACATATAATGAGACATCATCACCTGAAGCTCACTGTATTTCACTGATAGACCAATAGATAGATAGACTGACATAACGATAGATAGATAGATAGATAGATAGCTAGATAGATAGACAGACAGATAGACCGATAGATATAACGATATAGATAGATAGATGGATGGATGGACAGATAGATGGAAAGATAGATAAACCGATAGACCGATAGATGGATAGATATACCGATATACCAATATATACAGATAGATAGATAGATAGATAGATATACCAATATACCGATATAGATGGATAGACAGATAGATAGATAGACCAATAAATCGATAGACCGATAGATATACAGATATACCAATATATATAGATAGATGGATATATTGGTGGATGGATGGATAGATATATGGATAAATAGATAGACCGATAGATAGATATTTCAAAACGTCCTGTCTGGTCCAAAAGAGCATTATTGTAACTAAAATGTAAATCTATCATCCATAAACACTGTAATGGACACAACGAGGCGCGTGGAGCAGGAGGCGGCAGCTGGTGTCAGTGACTCAAGCGCTCAAACTATTGTGTTCAGTAAGAATCAATCATTGCTTCTCAGTCTAATTCCATTCTATTCACACAGGAGCAGCGATTCAATCTGAAAATGGAAATGCCACTTTACTGGAGGAGCAGTGAGGGAAGAAACAGCCGGTGAGGGAATGATGGAGCGACGCCGCTGACAAAACCATTATAATCTTCACGTGGGCCGCAAAACAAAACTTACAGCGATTTTATAGTCAAATCATAAAGCGGCTGTTCACACTGTGATTGGTGGGATTCAAATTTGCTCATAACTTCTGGAAATCTGTGCACGAATGGGATGAACTGCTGGTAAAAAGGCAGAAGAGCAAAACAGCTCACTTGCCGTAATACACTAAGATTCAACATTAACAAAAAAAAGGTCGTGAAAAATAAAACTAGCCGTGGGAAAGTATTAGTAAGTTAAATACCAACAAAACATATTACTGTGTTCTACAGTAACAAAGAAAACTCAAAATTACGTGACATAACGTATGTACATAATAACAATGTATAATCATTTTCTTTATTTTGAATATTCTTATTTATTTATCATAGCATATAAAATATTATATATAGCTATATTGTAACTTTTATAATATTATTTTAAATTAATATGGCATATTCTCATTTAATACATAAGAGTCTTGTTATTTTGAGACTTTGAAAAGAAGATGTGAGGTTAAAGTCAGCAAAACCGACTAAAAGAAGTAACTAAAGTGAAATCTGAGCACCCAAGAATCCACAAAGAATCCTTAAACAAACCTTTAAAAAGACACATGGTAGAATTACATTTTGCTCACAGTCCTGTTATCACAACTTCCTCACTAAATGACGCTTGACACCGCAGAAGACACTTGGCTCAAAAAAGGTAATTTTTCATTCCCCCCGCAACAGAAAAACTAAAGTCTCCGACCATCAGAGCCAGTTTGCAGCATTATGCGAGTGAATTACGGCCGTTTCCACAGCTCTGCATGAACCAGCGATCGGAGGTAAAGAGATCTGATCCTAATGCTCTTTTCTTCCTGGAGCTCGTCTAAGAGGCTGAGATTTCCCAGCGGAGGGAGAACAGAGTCTTTCCTCCAACGAGTGCTAATGACTGTCTCTCAGTAATGACACCGCCGGGGGAGCAGCGAATAATCGGGTCGCCCCAATCGAGCTGGGGGTTGAGGATCCGGTCAGCTTCCTTAACCGCCGCTTGCCTCTCCCTCCATCTCTAGCACCCGTGTGATTGTCACCGAGCCTGTCTAATTGGCACGAGGAGCCCCTCTTTCTGCTGCTGTGCAAGGGTGAATCCCTGAATCATTGATGGAGGAGGCCCGGTCTGGTGTCTGGGTAATGGAGTAAAGCTACACCCACAGCGGGGCTCGGGATCGGACTTAGATCACATCTAGAGTAACCAAAGGCGTGCCATAAAATGACTGCATTCCTGTGCAAAACCACTTTGTTTTGTTTTGTGTTTCGACTGTGACATGGCTCAAACTGTACCCAGCTTATTCCTGAACCTATGTGCGAGACTCCCGGGTCATTAGCCGCTATATGAAAATAATACTTGAAATGAATAGCAACATGCAATAAACGGTAAAACAGTTTGCATTACACACCATTGTGTTCATAATTAAGATAATACAGTAAAATAATGTGGAAAGACATGCCAATTTGCAATATAGAGCAGTATTGCAAACACTTGGTGGAAGCAAGACCTAGAAAATGTACAAATGGCCACGCCCTTTTTTACAGGAAGAATAAAGTGGATATTGTGTATGATGTCACAGTCATATCATTTCAAACCTGCGTTCATCCTTCTATTTGAACATCAAAGGAGATTTTATTTTCCATATAATGATTGTGTCAGATCGTGAAGTTAGAAATTTAAGCAAATCTGATGTTTTAAATCTCATTTGTGCTCATGTATACTTAGTGCTGTGATTAATCTGGATCATGTAATCAGATTTCAAACATTAAGTACTTGTAATTAGATTGTATTACATTTTAAAAATGCTCATAATCAGATTACTCTTACTTTTTATGGATTACAAGATTATAAATTCAATGGGAGCACATTCAAGGTTACGTGATAAAACAATTTGGGTTAAAAGTAATCTAAAAGTAATCAATAGTAGTCTGATTACATTGTTTAATGTGTGTAATCCATATTATGTTTCTCTATGCTTTTCCATCATATACTTGTATATTCAAGAATGTGCAATTTGTGAAACGTAAATACTATAAAGTGTAGTAGAGATTATGTATTTTTGTAGGCCAAAACCCATAAACAAGTTAGCATTTTAGCACTCCAGTTGAATCGCCTTGAATTCAGTGAGTTTTCAATAGGTTAAAGGAAAACGCCACAGTTTTTCCACATTGAACTATGTTCTTCCCTTAACTTAGACGAACTGATACATATCTCTTCCATCTCAGTGCATGCACTTAATCATCTTAATACATAAGTAGGGTGACAAAATAAATCATGCCGATTTTTAAGCAGATAACAAAAGATAACTATAATATGGCGGAAGAGCACTTCACAGCACTTTGACCTCGGCGCAGTAATATCATCACTCCTTGGTTGTATTGACAGAAGTGAGAGGGAGAGGGGGAGTTTTCAGGAGTGATGATATTACTGCTGTGAAGTGCTCTTCCGCCATACATTATAGTTATCTTTTGTTATTGGCTTAAAAAATCACCACGTTTTATTTCGTGTCACCATAGGATTCAAAATTCATGAAATTTGTGCTCATTTGTGAAGATTGTCATGAGGAACAAAATGTGTAAGCATCAAGGTTTTGCTGGTCACAGGTTTGGAACGAAAATGAGGTTGAGGTTACAGTGAGGTTGAGCACTGCAAGAAATCATCTTAATGTTCAGCATTGTTTTTGCTACCTAAAAAAAAATCTAATCAAATCAAAACTATTACAACTGTTGTCAGTAACTGAAATAAAGCTGAAATAAACATTATGAACTCTATTTTTTTGTTTACGTACTAAATTATTAAATCTACAATAAAAATAAGTTAAAGAAAAACATATTAATAAATAATATTACAAAAATAATACTAACGCTAAGTATTTTGTCTTGTTTTTCATGAAGAATAAAAAAAATAATAGTAATAAAAAGATACATTTCCTTGAAGCAAGACTTTGTAAGATATTACATTTTGTTTTCACAGGTTGTCTCTTTAACACAAGAGCATTTTGTCCTACTACACTCACATTTTTTATTTTTTTGTTTTTAAACAAATAATAATAATAATAAAAAATCTGTCAGTGCCAGAAGGCAAAACACACTTATATTCACTAATATTTTATGCAGACTTGCTTTTCGGGAAGATTTATCTAGTTTCAAGGATATTGAGACATGTTGACTGGAAAACAATGAAAAAAGCTAAATTAAAAACTCATTGTGAAGTCATTTTTTGCAGTCTGGAGGCAGGTGACACAAGCATCTGATTCATGCCGATTTGATTCCAGACACAAAAAAAAAAAGCCATGAGCGAAAGACGAGACCCTGTGGTCCGGAGTAAACCACTTAACCTCAGATTATCGGCCTGTGCATCACATTAAATGAACGAAACCTGATAAAACAACACCTAACCCGATGTTTTCAGCATGTGAGTACACAGAGAAGCACTATAACACCTGCTTTGCTTCATAAAATGCAGATGCTGAAATCCACCTGAAAAGACATTTTTTATTTAATGCATCAGATGAAGTTTGACCTCAACGAAGAACTTTATGAAGTGTATTTTGCTCCTTAAATATGAGCAAATCTACCAGTGGCATCAGCAGAATGAAGTTGTTTATTACCCACAGTTAATTAGCATTCAAAACCCAGGCAAGCGAATCAGACGTTTGTGAAAGATGTTTGTCCAATCGTGGCAGATTTCTTTTTATCTGCGGTGAGCTGCAGATGCCTGTCAGCGCCGGTGACGCGTGATCAAAGCACGGCCATCCCAAACGGATAAACCCCCCCGCTCGCACCTCTCCATCCGCCACAGAAGGAATAATTATGGCGGCTTTGTACAGCGACACACGAGAAAACACAAGCGCCGGGAGCCGGGAGGAGAAGAGAAAAGGGCAGCGGCCTGCTGAAGTAATTAACCAGCAGCGCTTGTCTCACATGGCAGAGTCCATTATGTTCACGTCGGGCCACGGGGAGCCACGGACACACAAACCTCGCTTTCCCTCACTCCAACACTTTCTCTTCCGTTTGCAATCAACAATACGGCCAAAGCAGAGGCTATTGATCCATAACACACACACACACACACGCAGGCTCAGTTTCTGAGGGGAAAACAGCAGTAAATCACTGCGAGTGGATACAAATCACAGCAGGAAGGTCTGGATGGGCTCGTCGACATTTAATAACACTGTTTGCGGCCATATGGTATTGATATTCCTCAAGCATTCTGGTCAGAGTTTGTTTTAAACACCAAATGCAAACTAATGCGATTCGTCTAAAGGTTCTGCGCTACAAGAGTCATTGATTTCAAATGCAAAGTAACAACGCTTCTCTTGTCTTCCATTGGTTGTATCAAGGTTTTCTCAACTAATTGTCTCTAAAGGGATAGTTCACCCAAAAATGGTCTTTTACTCATCTTTGAAGCATCTTAGGTGTATGTGACTTTCTTCTTTTCTTTGAAACTACATTTCCCAGAGGTGCATGCGCGACATACATCCTACTGTACATCATCCGCTGAGACTGCTTCCGGTTTCCACAGTCAGCAGACGTGAGAGAAAAGTGCTTTTTAAGTTTGAAATATGGATATTTATAATAAAAAAAATGCATGGATTCACTACAGGGGGCCTTTATTCACCCCTGGAGCACGTGAGGCACATTTCATTACGGAAACCAAATGTTATTTCACATCTTCCAAAGTTTAGCGGCTACCACCCATTCAAAGGCTTAGAGGGATCTGGACAATTTTTATTATAACTCAAATTGGATTTATCTGAAAGAAGAAAGTCACATACACCTAGGATGCTTTAAATGTGAGTAAAAGACAGGATCATTTTCATTTTGGGGTGAACTATCCCTTTAACAATCAGAAATATAACACTGAAGACGAATGAGTAATGATGCTGAAAATTCAGCTTTGCATCACCCGAATAAATTCAATTTTAAATCTCAAAACTATATTAAATTGCAATATTTCACAATTTTACATTTACATTTTACATTTTTACAAAAAAAAATGCAGCTTTTATTAGCATAAGAGACTTATTTAAAAAGTCAAATGCAAACAGATGCGAGAAAGACATCCAACTGTAATACAGAATGCAAATATTATAACAACACTGGCACTGCTTGGAATACTGAACATTGAATGTAACTGAGATTTTCGAATTTTCCTAAATGTATTAAAAAATTTACAAAAAGTGAAAATATATGCACATTGGAGACTGAAGTGGTATATACAACTGTCCGTATCATCTGTGGTTCAGGCTAAATCCATTGCAGTAGTTTAATAATTAGTTAATGGTTCAGAACAAACCCAGAGCAGAATGTTTGAGGAACATGAACACTGTAAACAGAGTGAATGTTTACATGACAAGAACAAACCTCTTCAGTCACATTTACAGTCTTCAATTCAAATGCAACAGGCCTGTATGTTGCATCAGTTGTTTCAATATACAAAATACTCAATCTAAAAGTTATTTAGTCAAAAATATGCCTAAATTGTCTCGGCTCCGGTGTTTCTGATTAGCAGCAAAATGCTGTGTAATGCGAGTATAATCAGTATTCATAGTATTTTACTGTGATTATGGCTGCTAGGATAGGATCTGGACTATGAAATGTAAGCATTACATCAATCAGCAACGGATGCTCTGCAGTGAATGGGTGCCCTCAGAATGAGTCCAAACAGCTGATATACACATCACATGTGGCTTACTTGTGGATCATTGTGATTTTTTTTAGCTGTTTGGACTCTAATTCTGATGGCACCCATTCACTACAATTATCTACAAATTCGTATTTTATTTTTGTGTGAACTATTCCTTTAAGGAAAAACAAAGTCAGGTTGTGGGTTGCAGGCTTGCTTCAGTTTTTCCAGTGTAACTTGCATCAGCTTTGGCTTTATAATTTATGAATAAAAAATGAATAAATTATAAATATTATGATAAATATTTAAAAGTTAACATTCCTCATTTTGCGCATGCATGCACGCAGAGTCAGTCTTAAAAGCATTGTGAAGCTGTGCATAATTTGTTAGTCTGCTTAACCATGGAAAACCTATTAAATCAATGGTGAATGAGTTTAAAAAGGGTAATAAAGAGTTTATTTTTCCCCTCCGGACAAACAAGGATGATGATGTTTTGTTTAGACAAGTGCACACATTTTAAAGGACTAAAACACATAGTCTTTGCACTGAAGAACACAGAGGAAATCAACAGGTCAAATAAAGCTAAATGCCATTTTACATCAGCTGCCGATATAAACCCTGGCACCGCATATATCTGCGTAATGCAAGGCGCATGAAATCGAATATAACGTGCGGTGACATCATGAAATATTGAAAAACATTCAGCACTCTTTGGCTGTGTGCTTAAATAATGCCACTGCAATTAAAATAAAGCATTGCATTACTGTGAAACAATACAAGACAAAAGAGTTTCAGCAGATATCAAACATTATCAATATTACACATGCGCTCTTTGATCAGCGTGTTCATGTTGAGCTCAAACAGACTGAGCGAGCTGGAGGAGAAAACGAACAGTCAAACCCAAAGCATTTGTACAGCTGAACGCCGGATGAAATATTCATTCACTAAGTGCTGCTGGATTGTGCTCTGTGAGCTCAGGTCAAGACAGGACCAGATCGACATCACAAAACGCACGCACAAATATCTATCTATCATCATCTGTGACGGATTTGATCACATTTCTGAGGAAAAAATACATGCAAGACAGACTTTAGACTGAGGGAACTGCTCAATGTTTATTGTTTATGTATTGTAAATCTGAATCTTTATGCAATTAAGAAGGCATAAAAGTAAATGCTGTATGTAAAAGGCTTCATACTTTATAAGGTGTTGACAATTTGTATCAAAAGTTTGGAGTTGGTTAGATCTTTTAATGTTTATGAAAGAAGTCTCTTCTGCTCACCAAGGCTGTATTTATTTGATTAAAAATACAGTAAAAACAGTCAAATTGACTGTTTAATATTACTGTTTTCTATGTTTCTGTATTGTAAAATGTCATTTATTCCTGTGATCATATATGCCAACACAGTCTCACGACCGATTTCGTATATATTCGTACGATCATGTTTTTGTGTATGGATCTGGATCTTTTAATCAATTTTCTCGATCATTCAATTGAAATAGAAATGTATTGTAACATTATACAAGTCTTTACTGGCACTTTTGATCAATTTAACATGCCTTTGCTGAATAATCTCTTTTAAAACAAAAAGATAAAGATAACTGATGTCTAATAATGCCGCAGCGATCACAAGGCCAGCTCTTTATTGTTAATAAATGAGACCTACATCACTGAATTAGACATGAAAACATTGAGTTCAGGAGCACAGAGACACAGCGCTCCTGCTCTGCTCCCAAAACACACCCATATTACACTGAAACATGAAGCAGATCCTTAAATGACACCCGACTCAACCCAAACAGTGCTGAGAGTCTGCAAAACGTCTACTTGAAGCACATATATTGTACACAATGGCATGGCTCTCTTCTCCATTGTTTGATGATTTAGAAAAACTTCAAAAATACACAAACATCTGCAGCATAATGTTAATTTTGAAGAGTTTTGTGACTTAGATGCTATAATAGACCAGAAATCATCTCTGTGATGTCTCAGATATTTCTTCTAGGCCTGCAGTGAGACGAAATGGAGAGTTTAGACCCCAGTAATCTCACGTGTCTTCTCAAGAGATCTTAAACTCTCCTCAGATCTGTCAAGTGTCAGATCTCAGTGTGATCTTAAACATTTCTTGTCAAATGATCTGAGCTGCTCTCCACAGTCATTTTATAGCTCTAGAAATCTAGCTTTAAGTCTCCAAATTTATTTTGAGAGAAACATCTGAGACAAGTTGATACTAAAAAGAAACCACTAAACTTTAAATTAAACTGTGCTTTAAATCAAACATTTATAATCAGACAATCAGAGCTGCTACACTTTCCTATTATAGCTAGATCTAGCTGCGTGTCTCCAAATCAACCTTTAGAGAAAGATCTGAGATGAAGAAGCCTAGTGAATGTTTCTCCAAGAATGAGACTGAATAGAGTGCAAATGGAGTTACCAGATCTCTTTAGAGTTTAAAAAGAAGTCTAAATGTCTCAAGTCCACAATCAAGTATCAGAAACCTCAATATTAGCACAAATTTCTCATCTGTGCATTTATTTTAGCTCTATACTCTTCCTGTATGACACATTTGTGCCTGTTTTTATTTCTTAAATACATTTTAGAATTTACAGTGTTTCTGAAAGGAAACCAAAAGCTAGAGAGTAACAACTGAGCAATATACAGTAATGTAGTAGTATTATAGTATTGTCTCTTCTCACACAAGTGGACATGAAAAGCACCCATTACTGACCACTGAGACCATCATCACACAGTGTGTTCTCTAATTTAACCACTGTCTCTCTTACACACACACACACCCCCACACACACACACCACTGATCCGAGCAGGAAGTTGCTTTCATTTGCAATTCACCTCACAGAGCGAGGAGCTACAGATCAATACAGCAGCAATTATGACCAACACGAGACGAGAGCAGCAGATACACCATCATGATCATCATAATCATCACACACACACACACACAGGCACAGTTAATAATCCATATCACACTGAAAACAACTATAGAGTCACAACTTCTCATGACACACAAACACGAGTGAGTCTGTGCTCATTTAGCAGCGTGTGAACAGAAGTGATCTGCTGTCTTCTGTCAGACCAGGCCTCAATCTGATGACAACATCTCACCGACGCTCTCCAGCCCTGAGATCCAATAAAGCTCCTTATTCCTGCGACTGAATCTGTGTGGGATGCAGAGGGCCCTCATTACACACACACACACACACACAAGAGTCAGAGAAACACACTACTGGATAGCTGAGTGTGATTTTGGGTTGTGCACCATTCATAACTGAATTAATAATGCTTTTGTGATATATACTCGATATAAAGCTTTTTAATCCATAATGGATTTTAATTATAATTTTTTAAAATCTTTTTTTATTCTTTATTAATATGGTCTAAATTATGATTTCTTTTTTTTTTTTTTTTTTTTGCGTTTATTACCTAAAAACATGGCTATACACACCACTCATAAAATATTTACAGAAGCATTAGCTGATTTTAATAATCATAATCTAATGCAAATGTTTGAGCAGATATCAAACAATACAAATGCCACCAACAGAAAGTTGTATTCAAAATAATAAATGTTTTTGTTCAGCAACAATCCATTAAATTGATTGTAAGAAAAATCTTACAGTAAATACATTTAAAATGTAACAAAGGACTTGTATTTTAAATAACTGAAATATCAACTAATCCAAAAATCCTGAAAAACAAAAATATGAAACAGCAACCTGGAGTTAATTCTTAAATGACTAATTGAGTTTGATTTTGTGTGAGATCAGATGCTCTGAAAGTCTTGAGTGTCTTACAGTCCACTGGGTTTCTCCAGATGATCAAATTACACCCACCACAACAACCCACTCACACAAAGTGAAGTGGACTGAATGATCCAGAGTGTGCTGTTTACTCTAATAAAGCTCTATGATGGACCCTGTGACCCATTAGGCTCCGCCTCCAGCATACTAATTATCCCCAGCACCGACTGATTCATTTAGACCTCGGCAATAATAATCTAAACATACAACTGGCCAATTAGCATATGGAAATGAGCTTTAAGGTTACACATACAGACACACACACAGGAACTTGTTTTCCTCCACCGCCAGGGATTAGCATCAATATTTATTTTTCTCCTCTCATTTCAACTCATGATCATTTACATGGTAATTGCTGCAATTTGCATAGAGCTAAAGCAACTACCTGCCAAAGCCACACACAGAGAACAACAGCGGTGCTCATAACTTAACTACAACCTTCAACAGCACAATAACAGTTACTGTATTTTACTACTTCTTATTCCACAAAAATAAAATAAAATAAAATTTAAGTGAATTTAAAATGACATGAAATTAAATTAACATTTAATGGCATTTAGAACAAAGTTGGATTGGGGAAAAAATACATTTAACACAATAATTCTTGCTACGTAAAAAAGAGTTTTTAATTTTACAATTCTGAGTTTATATTTCACTTTTTCTTTTTTATACAAATCCTGAGTAATAAATCAGTTATTATTATTATCATTATTATTATTTTTTTTTTAATTGATTAAGAATTAAAGAGAAAAAAAGTCAAAATTGCAGGATATAAACTTGCACCAGAATTCAGAATTGTGGGACATACAGTGCCTATAGAAAATAGTTACTTTATTTGTCATACAGCCTGAAATCAAACCCCATTCCAAATAACTTTTCCAGCTTTATTTACAAATTTGGTCTTACAACATCAAACCAATGAAAAAAACCCAAAAACACAACAGTTCTTCAAATGAATAATAAACAAAAAACTATAATAACAGGTTTGGAAAAGTCATCAATCCCTTGACTTAACACTTAGTTGAGCCACCTTTAGCTTTAATTACAGCCAACAGTCTTTTTGGATATGTCTGTATCAGCTTTGCGCACCTTGACTGGGGAATATTTGCCCATTCTTCCCTACAGAATTGCTCAAGTTTAGTCAAATTCTTTGGTGAGCGGCAATAGACTGCTCTCTTCAAATACATCCACAGATTTTCAATTGAGTTTAGGTCAGGGCTCTGACTTGGCCACTCAAGGACATTCACCTTCTTATCTTGGAGCCATTTCGCTGTTGTTTTGGCGGTATGCTTAGGGTCATTGTCGTGTTGGAAGGTGAATGACCTGCCCATCTTCAGTTGTCTAGCAGACAGATGCCGGTTTTCCTCAAGAATTTTGATGTCCTAGGCAGCATCCATTTTCCCTTCAATCCTGACCAATCGCCCAGTTCCAGCAGAAGAGAAACACCCCCACAACATAATGTCGCCACCACCATGCTTCACAGTAGGTATGGTGTGTTTTGGGTGAAGTGCCGTGTTTGCTTTTCACCAAACATAACGTTTAGAGTTCAGTCCAGAAAGGTCCATTTTGGTCTCATTAGACCATAGCACCTTTTGCCAGAAGGTATCAGACTCTTCCAAATGAGTTTTTGCATAGCGCAAGCGAAACTGTGTGTGACACTTTTTTAGAAAAAAAAATAAAAACAAAAAAGGGTTGCGTGACAAACTCGGAAAAGTATAAACATAAAAATTGTAATATATATACTCTAAAATCAGAATCCCAAGATCATCTTAGTTGAATTTAGTGACGCAGTGCAGTATTTGACATCATCTGTTTTGCTGAGAGATACAATACTGCTGTTCATCACTATGTTTTCAAACTCCTCATAATAGTTTAATTTGATGAAATGCTTTGGTTGAATCAATGCTGTCACTCTGATGGATCTCAGTCGGGACAGTGACTTTAATCTGGCGTGAATGAAAACGAGGCTGAAGGACTGACGCATGCTCGTGCTGTTGTGTGTCAATCACTCAGACAACAGAGTATTGACCACACTGAGCCGACCGGACGTCTATCCTCACAGACCCGCTCTCATTCACATCAAATTAAAATTAACATCTACCTGCACAAAGATCCTTTGAGATGGCCATTGATTTAGTCCTGTTAAATACTGCTCTGATTGAAAATAAAACCCAATTACATCATCTGATATCTACTGTATATGTTTAAAACGATACTGCCGCTTTTAATGCTTTCAGAGCAGCTTGACTAGTTCAACTGCTTTAAATCACCACAGAAACAAAAGATCCTCTACATGTATATCACGTGTATATCCAGCATTATTGAGGCTGACACACGTGTACCCGGATAAAGAATGGTATCCTGATCTCAGTAAACTCAGCTAAGCTCCGCTGACAGAGGCCTGTCTCGTCCTGTTCTCCTCCTCGTCTCGTCTGCTAAAGTCTGACAGCATGTGGAAGTGAATTATACTGGAGATTCTTATTAAGACATTCATCTGTATAACCAAAAGGTCTGGACTCGACCCAAAGCCTTTTGTTGTGTAGACGCATCACTTCCTGTGAGTGCGGTTCACTTCAGCCAGCAGACGAGCGAGACACGACACCACACTCAGAGAAAGAGAGTCAAGAGCGGCCCGTACTAAACTCAATAACCGGCTCTCAATAATCTAGTTAAACTGTGGATCGGCTCCAAATCCTAGTGAGTTGCCTTTAACTAGATCTCAGTGCAGGAGGATTTATTCTGTGCCTATACTGGAACTCACTGATTACATCATCTCTTTATACCAGCCAAAATATCACTGCACCAATCATTCTGCTTCTTATATCAGAAGATGATTGCTGTGACTTTTCTGAATTGTTATTATTATTGTTAAAAGTTAATGTTATATATGAATGTTAAAGTAATGTTTAATAATGTATTGACAATACATTTAATATAAATTACACAAATACATTATATTAAATAATATATTGAACATTGTCAAATATTATTAGATAATTAATACACTTTGTATTGCATAATTATTCACAAGTACTACATGTTTTATCATACAAGACTAACATAGCTGCATTACAACTGAAAAAAAATCACATTTGATTTGTTTGAAACATAGAAAATAAACCCAAATGACCCAAACTCAAGTGCTCAGATTGTGGTTATAACACATTATCTAATCTTTGTGAAATAATATGACCATATCTTCACGTCTCTCTGAGCATATCTTTTTATATCAACTATTCCCCATTTACCTGATCCTGAACAGCCAACACTGTCTCACGACCAATTTGTATGTATTCGTACGAGGTGGAAATGTGTGCTAATTCGTACAAATTCGTACAACCTCACTCGTACGATTTTGTATGATTTGCCTAAACCCCAGTGATGGGTAGGTTTAGGGGCGAGGTTAGGTGTAGGTCATTTGTACAAATTAATACGAATTGCAATCGGAAAATACATACGATATAGCAAAAATAAGTAAGATCATATGAATTTTTATGAATTAGCCAATATGTATGAATTGCCGTGAGATCGGGTTGGAACAGCACATGGAAACAAGGAACTGTGATTGGCCATTTCACATGTCAATCAGAGCTTCTCTTTACAGTGGGCGGTTCTCAGAGTGGAGTTCAGAGTGACCTGAAGGATATGGATGTGAGTTTGCAGAATCTGTGATTTAAGCGTGAATGATGGTTCTTTAGCAGCAGGGTAAAGGATGAGCGTTTAAAGACATCGCTCGCCGCATCTGATGGAAATGAAATTAAACTCCAGCACGCAAGACAAGACCATCACGCCATCATTAATAAAGCGGGCGAAGGGCCCGAGGAGGTGAAGACTGATACGGCGTCTCATAAATCAGCGCGAGCGGCTGGCGATTGATGATCACATGCGTCTCGCCGCTGTCCATCATTTCCCGCTTTCTGTCAGAGTAATTCAGCCCTAAACCGTCCGGAGAGATGGAAAACACAGCCAGAGAGAGACTTCAGAAGACCTGTAAAATCACACGCCAGTGACCCGCGAAGAGACATGATGGGAAACCCTTCCTAACATCAGAAAGCCTCTGTTGGGACGCTGACAGACATAAAATCTGGCTGGATAAATAACTCCACTCGTCACTGCTGAATGTGGTACAGAGGTTTTATAGACTAAGTCTTTAATTAGTTATTTTAACTTAAATTAAGTAAAAATAAAGTTACATACATGTATTTATTTACTTATTCAATTTGAATCCGAAGTAAAATAAACTAAAGTAAAATAAGATTTAAAATAATTTTGTATGTATTTATTTTACTTTATTACTTTAACTTAGTTTACATTATTTTAATATTTAATAATTTCCATAAATTGTGATTATATCTATATTACTTTAACTTTTTAATTTATTTTACTTTATCTTACTTTTTATTTATAAGTGAAAAAAGTAAATAAATGTAAAAACATCTATTTTTATTTATATATTTTTTTTATTTTATTGGGGGGAAAAAAGTACTTTTAGTTTATTTTATTAATATCTACCAATTTCCATATTTTACTTATTTACAATTGAGAAAAAGTACAAAAAAATACTGTATATATTCCACTTATTATTTACTTGTTACTTTTTTTATCTATCATCAAACAAATCAAGTAAAGAAATAATAATAAAAAAAATTAAAAAATTAAAATAAATTTTTTTTTTTACATGTATATATATATACATATATTATATATTACATATATTACATATATTACAATATATATATATTGCCTTTTTTACTTTACTATTTTGCTTTATTTTCATTTATTTATTACGTAAAAAAACTAGTTTGATGGATGTAGTTAAAAGTCTGCCTACAAAAGACACATGGTAACTAAGCGAAAAGCATTTTCTTTATTGATAATGAGTATAAACTGAAGGAAACAACTCTGTAAAAACACACACACACAGACGGCCATGAGATTGGATTTCACCCTTGAAATGTAAGCGCATCAGAAGAGCCTGCTGCGAGAGATTTTCTAACTGCTCATGTCTCTCACACACACACGCACACACACTCAGAGTTAATTAGAGCAGCCGCAGCAGCGACGGTAATCAGCAGACAGAACGACAGAGAAAAGACTGTAAGAGTGTGGAGGAATTTATTACACTTTATTACTGAGAGAGAGAGTATCAGACTCACTCACTCACTCTCACACACACACACACACACTTTACAGCGGTGAACGGCTGCACAGATAAATTAGGCCTTTGTGTTGAACAATAGCAGCCTGTGAGAGGATTTACTATGACCAACAAAAGCAGCCCGGATCAAATCTAGCTGCAATAGATTTATGATGCAGAAAAATCTAAGAGCACATCATCAGTCACACTCATTAACTCACATTTAATTAGTCATCAAGAAGAGTGTCCAAACTTACTGAGGAATATATTATGTGCCACTATGTACAGAACCACTCAAAGATGAGATGATCACACATTTGGAGTCTTAATGCTTTTTTTAAAGTAACCATTTTCGGTTTTCATATCTGTTAAAATGTTATGTCAGTGATGAAATCTGAATTTTCAGCATCATTACTCCAGTCCTCAGTGTCACATGATCTTCTTAAATCAGTCTAATATGCTGATTTGCTGCTCAAGAAACATTTTTGATTATCATCAATGTTGAAAACGGTTGTGATGCTTTATGTTTTTGTGGAAACCATGATGCATTTATTTTCCAGGATTCAGAGAATATTTAACATTTCTACATTGAAGTTGAACTCCTGTCACAAAAACACCAAACATTGAACTGTCCACTCAGATCTGCAGACAAACCACTTGTACTAAACCTGAAGAAGGTGAGCATATTCCCTTGTGCTCACGAGAGAGTGAGGCTGAAGTCTATTTCACAACATAGGCCTAAATAGAAATATGTGTCTCTAAATACATTCCTTCAAAACTGAAAATACATAGCTATGCGTCCGAGTGAGCGATCCAGAAGCACACAGACTGTCGATTGACTGAAGGAGCTCTCTAACCACACACACACACACACACACACAGATGACTTTGCTGAGGTTTCTCTTTCTCATAGCTGACCTTTTTTATGCATCCTTTAGTTTTCATGATTGTTTCCGCAATTCCTCCAATCCATATAATTAAACAGTCTGTTTGTGCTGCTGTACCTTTAAGAGACACATACATAAAACCTGCTATAAGTCAGTTGCTGCTAAAATGAGCTTTACCATGTTTTACTCTTATGATTAGATCTTCTGCTGAAAGTTACACTTTTATACCACAGCAAAGTCTTACATTATAATATCAAGAACAACATGTGCCTAATACGTCGAAGACAAAACTATTTGCTCTCAACATCTAGAGCTTCATCAGCTCATCATCTCCAGATGACAGTCATTGGGTGTGAAGACTCTCAAGGGTCTTGTGAAGAGAAAAGCTGCACGTTTGCAAAAGAGTCTATAATCCATAATAATGCTTTTCATCCAGATTTTTTTAGGGTTGCTGCTTGATTATTGCCTCAGCTGGCTTGTGCATAAAAAGACATTTTAAAAATAAATTGCAAGTTACAACTATATGAAGTATATAGTTTATGTAGTACTGCCTACTGTATGGTAAAGGACAGTAAATACAATATTTTGTTGTTAAATTTATTCATAACCAAAATTAATAATGATATATTCATGTATTTACTATATGAAATATATAAACTATATAAAATGAAATATATAAGTGAAATGATCATAAGTGTGTTACATTTAAAATACAATTAATAAATGCAAATATTGAATTAAAATGATGAAGTAAAAATAAATTAATCATACAAATGTATCTACATTTGCTGACATAAAACAAAATTGCAATAATAATAAATAAATTAACAAAACTAAATAAAATAAAATAAATAAAATACAAAATATTTGTGTGTTCACCATAGTCTCAAGTCACTACTTCTGCAACAATAGATCACTAACAGAGCAAAAATAGAGAAAACAGCAACATCAGATTTCTCCAACCTCAGCTCAGATAGAGTCCAAACGCTCCTCAACAAGCTGTTCCTGTAATGCAAGACTGAGTTTAACACACTGAGAGCTTTACCTTCTTCAAAACACACAATTCAGCAGCTGTCTGATACGTCTCAAACAAACAGCATTTCACTATCGCTCCCACAGTACTGGATCTGTCTCATATAATTCTCACATCTGCGCTCCTCATTCTTCCCGTTTGAATCGCCTCACATTCGTGAATCGTATCAATAATTCAGCGCTACATACTGCAGCAAACGGGGCCGTGTGTTTGAATATGAAATCAATTAGGCACACAAACACACTCGCTCATAAACACGCGGCCTCATGAATAATGTCTGCTGCTCTCCGGAGGATCGTTTGCCCTGGATTCTTCACAGGGCGACTCGACTCAACCCCACCGTTTGTGTGTGTGTGTGTGTGTGTGTGGACAGATGGGGGAGGAGACGCTTCTCCTGCTGTCTCACAGTGATTTAAAAGCAGGAGGAAAGCACTCATCTCATTTATCGCTCTCTGGTGTCTTACTGCTGTAGCACTCATATACATGCTCCAGGACCAAATATGCACTGCATGTAGACAAGTGATATTGATCATTTTTGGGGTGTTATAACTGATAAACAAACTGTTTTGCATGATGTTTTAAAACATTGTTTATACTAAAGCTTACATCTACAATTTGACACATAAAAATAAACATTTTAATGTATAAAAATGGCTTGTGAATTCTAGTACAGAATAAAGACTGTTTTAAAAAATAATTGTATATATAATCATTAAATAAATAAGTAATCTACATAAACCATAAGCACATCCAGACCAGTATTGAGAATTTAAAATTGAAACATGGCTATATAGAAAAACGGAAAAAATCAAGCACTGCTAATAAAAATAAACAATTTTAATAACAAACCTCTGTGCACTTAAACAAATTCACAATCTAATGACTAATTCAACAAAGTAATTTGTGTTAATGAAGAACATTGATCAAGTGATCCAACACCAGCCATGGAGCACCTGAATAATTCATGAGAGTATCTGCATATGCTAATATCAGTGATTATGAGCTAAAATGAGTGACTGCTTTCTGTCTGACATGTGCGTGTCAGATAACTCTGTTTGTATCTAAACTGCACACGATTTAATGACAAACAACAACCTATGATACTAGAGGCACACAATCAGTTAATATCAACCAATAATGTGTAATATACAACATAAGATTCTACAGAAAATGAATTTACTTATTAAGTTAGAAAATCATTAATTCCCAATATTGGCAAATTCAGACCAATTTTGATCAAGGAAAATACTGATAGATTTATGAATAATTTAAAGCCAGACATATGCCAATATTTACATGGTAACTAATGCATGAATGCAATGACTTATTCTACAAAGCAATCCAAGTTCATTAAAAACAGCGTTTTGTAATTTAGCACACGGAAAAGTCATGGAAGTGCATGATTCATGAAGGCATTAGCATAAAAATTTGCATAACTTTGTAAACTGTGACCTAAAATGAGCGGCAGTCTTCCGTTTTTGTGATCAAAAATGACATTTCCCCAATAAATTCACAAAAAACTACAACACCAGATGGAAACAACAACTCAACGTTAACTATTAAATGAGCACAAGAGTAGTAAGCCCAAACAATGGCAATAAAAGCATGAAAAAGTAGACCATAAAGAGAGCGCCGACCCCACAGAAGAGGTCAGAGGTCAGATGGAAAAGCACGCTCATTGAGATTAGATAAAGCAGGACGCTGCTTACCTCGGACAAGTAGAGGAAGGCATGCGGCGCGTGCAGCGAGTGTGGCAGCATCCCGGAGCCGGACAGCAGCACGCATGCAGAGTTTGCCATGGAGCTCAGAGAGGACGCTTTCCACATTTAAACACACACTGTCTCTTTCTCTATCTGTCTGTCTCTCGTCCTGCTGTCCGCACGGCTTCCCTCGCTCTCTCTGTTTACTCTGCACACAATAAAGATCACTTAAACATTCACATGCTGAGGTGGGAGGTGCATGAGAGCAGAGGAGGGATGCTCGGCTCTGTGTGTGTGTGTGTGTGTGATGGTATAGCAGCACTACATGTGTGCTTTAATTGCCCACGACCCCCTTTAGAGCCCAACACTCACAAAGACCCCTGGAAACACACTCAAGGACACACACACACGTGAATGAGGACGTGCTTTGGACTTGTATGTAAAGCTAATTATAGTCACGGAACACCCTTAACGTGACATTCATTCATTCAGCTGATGACTTGATGCAAAAAAAGGGTGATTTGAGAAGTAATTTGTCAATATTAAATAAAGCAGTGATTACATAATAATATGTGTTATTTACTGTATCTGTGACTCATTTTTCCCTCGTCACCACAGGAATGTTTTGTCAGATGTAACTCATTTCTGGGATTATTTTTGTAACCTAATGTGTCTCATTTGAAAGATTTACATACACTGTAAAAATAAATTACAGTGAATTTAACAGTAAAAAAAACAAAAAAAAAAAGATAAAACTGCTACAGTAAAAACCTGTTAAATGGTTATTGGCAAGTTCTTCTAATATATATGGTTAAAAAATATATTGGACACTACATGTAATATTATGGCAGTGTACTGCTTTTGGAAGTGAAAGACTGTATAATTTACAGTAAATATATGAAAACTGACATTTTCAGAATTCCATGCATTACATTTCAAATCAGATTTTTTTTTATTGTTGTTGTTAAAATAACAGTTTCTTCTTTTTTTTTCCATATCAGTTTTGTACATCAGGGTTGTATGCCGCATGCAATCTTGTTAATTAAATTTTTATTGCGTTATTTCAATTTAATGAGACTCACCATGACAGTGTTTAGTGTTTGTGTAAATGACACTGTGCACCTTCTATATATGTTCATATTTAAAAGCTGCTTGTGATGGGCTTTGATTCATTATGTTACTCATCACCACCTGCTTTTGGTGGTTATCAGTGTATTATAAAGGTACAAAACAGCTTTAAGTACTTCGAAAGGTTGGTATATTAACATTATATCAGTAAATTAAATTACGGTATTTAACTGAAAATTTAAGTTAAAACCATAAAGCCTAAAATGTTGCTACCATTTATGATGAAATTCTAACAACCAGAGCTGCCGTTTTTTACTGTAAATTTTACTTTTTTTTTTTTTCATTCCCCAACATTGGAGCATTATTTTGGAGATTTTTCCAGCTTTAGGTGTGAAGTTTTTGCTATTTATACACATTATGCTTAAAAACCAGTCAGATTATAACTATAAACTGTTAGAATATTCCGCATTAATGTCAAGCTGTCCTGATGTCATTATAATATTTGAATACTTGTATTCTGATTGGTCTTTATGAAGGCCCCTTACACCAAGCACGATAATAAAGATAATAATAACTATATTTGCATCCACACCAGTGAACGATATCGTCTGTTAATTTTAAGCTCAAATGTATCTGCCAATTTAAATTCTCAAGCACGTGATAGCAGGATTGATTGGTTGTCAAAATTTTGAAAATGATTCCAATGATATCGTTTCTCTGTGCCTTTATCGTTATAGTTCTGGTGTGGACACTGCTATTCTTTAACATTGAGAATGATTTTTAGAACTATATCGTTATCTTTATCATTAACGGGCTTTAACGATGTTACTTTATCTTTCAAACGTAAGTGCAATTGTTACCCTTTCAGTTGAATTACTTCGACGTTACATATGGGAACTCGCCAGAGAGACCAATTGCCTATGAGCTTTATACAAAAGGCCAATGAATATTGGCGTGCATTTGATCGCGCTCAGGTGCACCTCATCACTGCGTGAGTATCAGAGGGCACGAGCGGAATGCACATGCAGATTTCCGCCGCGCTCTCGCCCAGTGCCTTTCTTCCCGGAGGTGCTTACCAGACCTTGGCGAGCCCCTTATTCGTCACACCTGCGCCCAGGCTCTTCGCCCCTCGCCACTCTCGATGGCGGTGCAGCCAGGGGGTATGCGGCGATCCCTCAGGTGGAGCGCTCTGTTGCGGTGCTTCTGCCTGGTGTTATCAGCCGCATCTCCCGTCCGAGGCATGTAAGCTATGGCCGCTCTGGCCGACGAGGCTTACTATGCCACTGGGCAGGCTGCCACCGCCTTGCACGCGTTGGCAACGCTTCAAGTCTACCAGGCTAAAGCGTTGGAACACCTGCACGAGAGTGGGCCGGACCAGGGGGCAATGCAGGAACTCCGCTCTGCGACTGACTTCGCTCTCCGGGCGACGGCTATGCGATTCAGTTCGCCAGGCGCCCGCCCAGGTATCCGCGGTACCTCTGTCCGTTCAGAGAGTGATGCTGCCATCCTGCGTGCGGAGGTTGCTGTCCTACTAGCGAAGGAAGCAATCGAGCCTGTCCCTCCAGCTGAGATGAGGTCAGGGTTTTACAGTCCTTACTTCATCGTGCCCGCGTACATCAACAAACAACTTGGTTTACGCTCCCGCCACATGTCACAACTCGCTCGCCATCTGCTCCTGTGGAGTAACAAGCGGCTGAAATCGTTGCGCGCTGTTCACATTCCAGGGATACTCAACTGTGCAGCAGATCAGCTCTCGGTCGGGTTAATCCCCTGAGACCACACCTCATACCCTCTTGGGACCTTGCCGTCACCCTACATGGCTTCAGATACTTCGGATCTGAAGTATCTGACACTGAAAACAGCGCTCCTGATGGCGCTGGCTTTCATTACGAGGGTAGGGGACCTACAAGCCTTCTCTGTCGACGAAGAGTGCCTAGAGTTCGGCCCGGCTGATTCTCACGTGATACTGAGACCCCGGCCCGGATACGTGCCCAAGGTTCCTACCACGCCTTTCTGCGATCAGGTAGTGAGCCTTTCTTCCTGGAGGTGCTTACCAGATTGTGGCGAGCCCCTTATTCGTCACGCCTGCGCCCAGGCTCTTCGCCCCTCGCCACTCTCGATGGATACGTGCCCAAGGTTCCTACCACGCCTTTCCGCAATCAGGCAGTGAACCTGCAAGCTCTGCCCTGGGAGGAGGCAGAGCCAGCCTTAGAGTTGTTGTGTCCTGTACGCGCATTTCGCCTCTCCGTTGACAGCACTCGGAGCCTCAGACGCTCCCAGCAGCTCTTTATTTGCTATGAGGACAGCAGAAAGAGAATGCTGTCTTCAAACAGAAGTTGGCTCATTGGGTGGTAGAAGCCATCTCCCTGGCTTATTTATACCAGGGAGAACCTTGCCCTTAGGACTGAGAGCTCACTCAACAACAAGTGTTGCCTCGTCCTATGCGCTGGCTCATTGCGCCTCTCTAGCAGATATCTGTAGGGCTGCGGGCTGGGCGAAACCCAACACCTTCGCCAGGTTTTACGACCTACGCGTAGAGGCCGTGTCTTCTCGCGTCCTCACTGAGGACAGCAGGTGAGCGAGAGGGCCGGTGGGTGCCGGCTTGTTGCGCCACTCCAACAGGATCCGTGCGCTATTTTCCTCTCAGTGTTCCCTTAACTGTGTGTAACCTGAGTCCTCGCTGCCCCGCAGTCTGGACCTAGGACAGAGTAGCTCTGGCTGTGCTTCCTCTGGGTCTCCTTCGCCCAGTAGGTGTGGCAGAAAAAAAAAAAAATTCTCTATATTTCCACAGTCAGCTAGCAGGCTGTCTTTCCCTTAAATTATATCCATAATCTTATCGATATATTGCAGTCCTTTATTTCCACATGCGAGAACTGTGTGTTAAGTCATATGCTCCGTTCCCCCGACCACCTGCTTTAGTACAACTGGCAACCCTGTGGGGCCTCAATCTGGCCCCCAGGGTTTCGGGGAAGGTTACGTGCAGATCCTCTGCTGACAAACTTAAAGTATCTCGCCTGTCGGCGGGGGGTCTCCGCGTAACGCGGCCTTCAACAGGCCTTCACGGTTTTCAACAGTTTTGCAACACTGATAATCAAAAATGTTTCTTAAGCAGCAAATCAGAATAGCATAATGATTTCTAAAGGATGTGGCCTGTTCCATGGGTGTTCCCATATGTAACGTCGAAGTGATTCGACTGAAAGGGTAACGTCTAGGTTACGAACA